>PVJO010012417.1:0-55597 GCA_004026905.1 Hystrix cristata
TCCCCTCCCTTCAAACCCCTCTTCCCCTCCTTATTTACAAAAGCTTTGTTTCCATTTTTCCTTTCTTTTCTCTCTTTTTTCCTTTTCCCAAGATTTATAGTTATATAACAAATTATAAGACAAATCAGGAAATTATATACTATAAATATCCACTTAATAGAGCAAGTTTACCCTAAGGGGAGAAAAACTTAAAAGAGAGAAGAGGAAAAAATAGAAAAATTAAAGAAGAAAATGAGATTAGAAGTAAAGCTTTAGAACAAAGGAAGATTACCCAGGGCCTCAGGAAATTGGCAAAGAAGGCAGGAGGAAAGAAAGAAGGAAAGAACGAGACAAAACAAAAAAACTACCACTCTGGGTGTCTCTTGCCAACCTGCCCACGGCTTCCTGACCACGGATGTCTCCTGTGGTTGTTCCTTACCCAGCTGCTGGGAGTTTAACACCAGGAGCCCTGAGATGAAGCCAACCCGCGGCTGCTCTGAGTCTCAGGTCCAGGCTGGCCCCTCCCTAGAATGGCATCTGGCCAAACAGCTTCTCCAGGGGATATGCCAGTTGCTTGGACGGGAGTCACCCACCAGCTGTTACAGTGCACAGCATCACCGGTCAGTTGCGTGGGGGCGTCTGTCCCTGAAGGCCTTTGGAGTCACCCACTTTCACTGTGTCTCTATAGATTCGATCTCTTTCTCATGCCATGAGCCAGGAGCTGGGGAGACAGTGCAGCTTGCCCCTTCCTTCCGTGTTGTGGTCTGTCTCTTCAGGTTCTTTGTAGGCTCCAGTTTTCCCTTCAGGTCCTTCCTGGGTCCTGGGGATCCACGTCCCTCATTCTTTTTTCCCCCAGATTATTATTTTCCAGTGTCTGGATTCCGAATCTTAGAGAGGCTGATTTGTTACCTCTTGCCCCCATCTTCCGGAAGTCTTCTCGTGCATTTCTTACTCCAATTAATAACCACTTTTCACATCAAGAAATCATCTCTCACTAAAATAAAATTAAAAGAAATCACTTCTCACATAAAAGCATATTAATTGTGTCCTAATAGCACCCAAAGTCTTAACTTTGTCCAGCATCAATTTTAAAATCTGTGTCTAAAGTCACATCTAATTATCATCAAGTCAGATATGGGTGAGACGAATTACAAATAATTTGGAAGCAAATTGCTTTCTTATTGAGAAATCAAACATATTATGCCTATCCGATATATAATGGTGAGACTACAAGGGGTAAATGTTTCCATCCCAAAAGTAGGAAAGAAGGAAGGAACGACAGTTCCCAAGCAAGTCCAAAACCTTCAGACTCAAGAATTATCTTCTCTGATTTGATGCCCTGCCCTTTGAGACCGCTGGCACAGAGGCCCTGCCTTCTGGACCTTTAATGTCAGCAGTCCTGCCTGTTAATATTGCCTGCCCCACCTTCAGAAGGTCTTGCCCCCACAGTCTTGATGGGTGCAATATTCACCCCATTGGAGCCTGCCAGGGCCGTACCTGGGGCAGCCAAGGAGTATGATGGTTGTACAAGGGGAGTGGAGTCCCTAAAATGAGGCAGCCCTGGACAATTGGAACCTTTCTTTTGAAATCATTCTGTCCCAAGGCCCTGGCATTTTTGGCTTACAATGGCATAGGCAGCCCTGATCATCTCTGAAATGCCTTTCAAGTTATTCCTCCATTGTCTACCAATGATAGGCTCTGGGTTCTGTTCAGTTGGCTGACTAACCTCACTCACCTGGTGGACAGCATCTGGCTTCCAATGAGATGGCAAATCCATACCAATCTCTTCATCAAATAATTTTTGAGCTATACCCTTCTTATCTCCTGAACAGGCTTTCTTATTTTTCCCATGTGCATGGACTGACAATGTTCCAAGATTTTATTTTTGTGATACTCAGACTTAAACTCAGGGCCTTTGTATTGAACCATACCCCTACCCTTTCTTTATTTTTTATTTTGAGACAGGGTCTCACTAAGTCACTAAGTTGCCCGTGCTGGTCTTGAACCTGTAACCCTTCCATCCCAGTCTTCCAGAATACATGGACTTCAGGCATGTGCCACAGCAGCCAGCTCCAAATTTTTACATTTATGTTCCCTTGTTGCTAAGGACCCTATCTTTCATTTCTGTCTTCTCATATTTTACTATGCACACTCAAGAGAAGCCACACTTCACTTTTAATACATTGCTTAGAAATTTCCTCAGCCGCATAACGCAGTATCCTTGCACCCAAATTCTGCCTGCCACAAAACACTAGAACACAAACACAATTCAACCAAATTTTCTGCCAGTTTATAATAAGGATGGCCATTTTTTCATTGTCCAATAGTATGTTCTTCTTTTCTACCTGACATCCATCAAAGTGGACCTTGACGCCCACATTTCCACCAGAATGTTGTCTGTGACTCCTTAGAAATTCTCCGAGGAGATGACACTTTCTCCACAGCTCCCCTCTTCTCTTATTGAGCCCTTGCTGGAATCGCCCTGAACAAAACATTCATGGTAATCTAGGCTTTTTATAGCATTCATCTCCAAACACTTCTAGCCTCTACTCGTTACCCACTTCCAATGCCTCTTCCACTTTTCAGGCCTGTTTCAGAGCACCCGCACTTCTCGGGATCAATATTCTCTCTTAGTCTGTTCATGTTGCTGTAACAAAATGCCATGCATTGGATGGTCTTTAGACAACATACATTTATTTTTCACAGTTCTGGAGGCAGGGAACTTTCAGCACCAGCAGATGCTGTGTCTGGTGAGGGCCCACTGCCTCATGGAGAGTGATCTTCTAATCTAACCCTGTGTAGCAGAAGAAAAGGGGGCTTTCTGCCAGAATCTTTTATAAAACACTAATCCCATGCATGAGGTCTCCACCCACATGATCTACCCACCTCCTGCTATGGTTTGATGATTGCCCATGAAAGGCCCATGTATTAGAGGATTGGTCCCCAAAGTGTCACCGTACCAGTTTTGAGTTCAGTAGAGAAAGAGACTTACTATAATATGGCAATGTAGGGTTTTCTAGCATGCACCTCCAAATACTTCCAGCCTTTACTCATCACCCAGTTCCAAAGCCTCTTCCACATTTTTTTTCTTTTTTTGTTTTTTGGTGCTGGGGATCGAACTCGGGCCCTTGTGCTTGCAAGGCAAACACTTTAACCACTGAGCTAAATCCCCAGCCCCTCTCTTCCATATTTTAGATATATGTTAAGAGCACCTTCACTGTTACTCTAGTGAACTCTAACTGTAGAGGGACAGAACATATATATTCTGTAGAGTCAGGTGTGGAAGAAGGCACGCTGGAGAGCTCAGTGATCCAGTCAAAGGTGGAAACAGCTCACTTCAGTATCCTGTTGGAGTCTGCACTGTGAAGCCAAAAGGTCCATGTTGGAAGACTAAAGAGTCTGCACTGGAAGCCTGGAGATGGACTTCAAAGACTTCCTTCTTCTTTCCTTTTTTACTCCCTTCATGCTACAAGCCTATCAGTTGGTGCCACTCACATCAGGTGATCTTCCCTTCTGAGTAAATCCATCATTCAGTCACACCCAGAACTATGCTAAGCCGATTAGTTGGGTTTTTCTTACTCAAATTGACATAACAGTTAACAATCTCACATGTTTATAGTAGCACAACTCATAATAGGTAAATCTTAGAAACTGCCTATATGTCCATCAACAGATGAATGGACAAAGAAAATACAGTATTTATACACAGTGGAGTACTACTGAGACATAGAGAGGGATAAATCTGAGTCATTTGTCGGAAAATGGATGCATCACGAGAGCATAATTTTAAGTGAAATATGTATATATTAATTATATGTCTCCCCCTCTTTTTTCTCCTCCCTTCTTTTTTTTGGAGGGGTACTGTATGTTGGGGGCTAGAGAAGTGGGGAGAATTTGTGGCTTATACGGGGCCTTTTAGTAGGATGTTGCCTCCCCACGCATAATTTTCAGCTTTGTATATTCAGTGCTGAAATTTACTACTTCTGTTATTTTTACTTTAAGTGATTTTGACTCTGTCCCTATGTTTGGCCAAAGGACTTGCTTCAATTTATAACAATGTCCACAGAGTCATTCTTACAACACTTCTATAAGATTGTCCTTGTGGTTACTCTTCCCCCCTTTGTCTATTCTCTATGCACACTATAACTATTTCTTTTTGGTGCCAGGGATCGAACTCAGGGTCTTGCACTTGCTAGGCAAGTGCTCTACCATCAAGCTAAGTTCCCAGCCTGCCATGACTACCTATTACATGCGGTTGCTCTGCAGTGAGGCAGGTGAGATGGAGTGCGGGGCATGGGGGAGTGTTTGGATGAGGAGTGTTAGCCACTAAAAGGGAGGTTTGAAAGGTAGACTAGTGATAGATGAGAAGAAACGATTGATGTGGGTTCTGATTTTATTGGCGTACTTTTAGTTGAATTGAAGGTTTAGTATTGAGAGTTTTCAGAGGATATTATGTAGAGGCAAGGGAGATATGGGAAAAAGGGGGTTCGCTTTGTGATTGAGGAAAGCTACATCGTTATCAGAATTTGGGGAGGACAATAAGCTACATAAAAGGCTCAGGATGGGGAGGATCTAGGAATTACACTAGTGAAGACAGGAGTGACCATGAGGGAGCTAAGTGTGATAAATTTAAAAACTTGGGAGCTGGAGTTTATGTGTTTCAAAAAATAATCAAGATATGTGTTAATAATATTATCTCTGGGGTTTGAGGTGAAAAAGCTAGGTAAAGAGCTGAGATGAGTCAGAGAACCTAGACATCTATTAAATCAGAGCCAATGAAAGAACAAGAGTAACAACCTAGTATACTCATGAAACCATAAAAGAATATAACCCCAAGAAATAAATAAGGAGCACACAAAAATTTAAACCTGTAAGATGTCCATTGGGAATGCAGAATAGATATTCCAATGAGACATTGAATGTGATTCCCAAGGAGCTTCTTTGCCAGAGAGAGTCTGCACGCTCACACCCCAGTTACTCCTTTGAGCTCTCCAATGCAATTCGGGGGTTAGCTCAGACTCAGGACCTCTTTCTGCAGGGCTGCAGGCATTTTTGCAGAGTTTGATCAAGTCCAAGTTCTTGGGTTAGGAACTCTTGCTGTCCCTCTCCCTGGGTGTGATGGTGGATTGAGCAGACAGGTTCATTGGCACTAAATTGCTCACTGAGTCAATATTATCCTTACTCAATCGATTCAACTACATCAGTAACAGGCTAATCCTTTACAGTGCTATCTGTCAGGGCTGGCTGAGAAATAACATACCACAAGACTCTGTTTTGGGTCTCCTTTTAGTAGTGGGCACACAGCGAAAATGTGAGCTTCTGATCCTGTGTAACTGTGTAGCTGTATAGCTGGCTAACTCAGGCTAAACTGGTGTCCAATCGCAGAAACCGAATCCGTGATGACCAGTCCCTGCCTCTCAGTGGAACTCTTCTCAGTCTGTTCTCCAGCTGCCCAAAGTCTCCTGTGACTGTCCCTCCCTCATCTACTTTGGGAACTTGGCAGTGCAAAGCCACCTAAGGGCTGCTCTCAGACTGAGGTTCACATACCTGGCCCTTCCCCACAATGGTGTCCCTACCAGTGCCTGTTTCACACGACTGTGTCCTGGGGCATTTGTACCTCAGTCACTCGCCAGCTGTGTCTCTGGAGAACCGTATGGGAGTAAGAGTCTTGTGTTCTTCCCGCTGTCTCTAACTGCCTGAGTCTCAGCTGTACTGTGCCTCCTTCCTGGCACCGACCCAGCCGCCATCCACAGCATCATGGTTTCTCCCCTCCAGCATGGGCCACCTCTTCTGTATCACTTAGTCCTGTTTTCTTCTCTCGTGGCTCCCAGGTACCCTCCACTCGCTTCGATTCCTCTCCACGCTACTGTCCTTCGGACTTCAGACATGTGGTCTTGGAGAAGTTGAGCTACCGTACTCACTCCTCCACCATCTTGTCTCTCCACCCTCATTGTTCTTCTAATTGAGATGTGTTTCAAGTGGGAACAAGAGCCCAGGGGAAAGGCACATTCTCAGATGAGCACGCTGATTACAGGACAGGACCTGCCACGTCTGAAATGGGAGCAGTGTCTCTTATGAACCCCAGACCCTTTTCACCAAGGCCAGTCAGGGCTGGGCCTGAGCAGCTGAACTCTTGTGGTGAGGAGTCTCCGTGTCCTCACAGGTGGAGAAGGGAGGACAGAGAGCAAAGAGCTGCAGTGAAAGGGCAGGAGCTGGACGTGTGTGTGGGAGAGTTTTGTAGGAGGCTTGTGGTATGTCTGGGGCAAAACTTTGGGCCATTCTCAGAGTTCAGGATTTGACCTTCAGAGGATGTATTTCATTTTTAGACAGGCCTTCAACCGAGTGTCTAGTGTATGACCAAACTTGAAAGCGTGCTTATGGTTAAAAATAAACTGCAGCTATATTTTAGAAACTGTTTTGCATCGTGGCTGGTTGCCCTGAAGATGGTTCTAACAGAGATACCATGAATACTGAGCCCTTGAGGCCCAAGGCAGCACTTTTGAAAATGAACCCAGAGCCTTCACCCTGAGCTACACCCCTGGCCTTTTGTATCTTTTGAGTGAGTCTCACTAAATCATTAAGTTGCTCAGGGTGGACTTGAACTTACAATCTTCTTGCATCAGACTATTATTAGAGTACTAAGTTTACAGGCATGTCCCCCATGCCTGGCTTCTTTCTGTCTCATAAAACACTGCAAGATCCCGAAAGGCAAGGATCTTACCTGCCATTACTTGCTAATGTATGTGCACCTGGAACAGTGCCTGGCACATAGTAGGTGCTCGATAAATATTATGAAAAATCTAATTAAACTAATATTTTCTTTCTATTTGTTTAGAATTCAGTTGCTATATTTGTCAATACATCTACTTTCAACTTTTCTCCAGACTCATCTTTTAGTTTCAAAAAAATTAATATAATCGAAGATATTACTAGTAAGTTTATTAATTTTGAATACGTGAACTCAGACATATGTGTACTCACTTCATAATGTCTATGAATAACAGCCTTAACAACACCAACAGAAAGATATTCATGAAAATGGATGAAAGCTATTTTTTCAGTGTTTGTTATTAGTATATGTTTGTAGCACATAATGATTACATTCCTGTGGATAGTGGTACACGTGCATATACATCTCTGTTCTTTCTTCGTCCACCTCTCCCCATCTCTTGGTCCCTTCCCTTCTGCAAAAGGTCTCTCTCCATAGTTCCTACTATTCATATTTTATTTTGCTCTTTATTTATATTTTGGTTTCTTATATAAGGGAAAACATACAATATTTAAGCTTGTGTATCTGATTTATTTCACTTAACATTATGGTTTCAAGGTGTATTAATTTTCCTACAAATGGCTGAAAGTTACCTTACGTATGATAGAGCAGTACTCCATCGTGTGTAAACACCACGTGTTCTTTATCTGTTCTTCTGTTGATGGACATACAGGTCACTTCTGAGATTTAGCCATTGTGAGCTGTGCTGCTATAAACATGGATATACATGCATCACTTAATATGATGTCTCCATCCCTTTTGAGAAGATACACAGAAGAGAAATAGCTTAGTCAAAAGGAATTTCTATCTTCGGTTTTTTGAGGAATCTTCATACTGATTTCCATAGTGGTTTTACTAGTTTACATTTTCACCAACAATGTAGAAGAGCCCTTTTCCCCTTCAACCTCACCAGCATTTGTATTCATTTAATTTCTTGGTGATGGCCATTCTTTCTGGAGTTAGATTTAATCTCAGTGTGGTTTTACTTTGCGTTTCTCTAATGGCCAGAGATATTGGACATTCATGTATTTATTGGCCATTTGTATTTCTTCTGAGAGGTGTCTCTTCATTTGAGTTGTCCATTTTTTGATTAGGTATTTTATTTTCAAGAGGTCTGATTTTTTTTAGTTCTTCATATATTCTAGATATTAGTCCTCTGGAATAGTTGGAAAAATATTTTTTTCCCATTCTGTACATTGTCTTTTCAGTATGCTGGTTCTTTCCTTTTCTGTGCAGAAATTTTTACTTTGATATGATCCCATTTGTTGATTCTGATGCTATTTCTCATGCAATTGGGCTTCTGTCCAGAAAGTTCTTGCCTACGCCTATGTCTTCAAGAGTTTTGCCTATTTTATCTTCCATCAGATTGTTTCTGTCTTAATATTTAGATCTTTGATCCATTTTGATTTTAGTTTAGTACATGGTGAGATATATGGGGCTAGATTCAATCTTCTTCATGTTTACCGTCACTTTTCCCAACACCACTTGTTAAAGAGGCTTCTTTCCTCCAGTGTATGTTTCCTGTCCCTCTGTCAAAGGTCAGATAGCTGAGTGTGCCTGGGTTGCTCCTGCATCTTCTGTTCTTTTCCATTGATCTGCATGTCTGCATTTGTGCCCTTACCATGCTGTTTTTATCACTGTAGCTTTGTAATATAACTTGAAATCTGGGATTGTGATGCCTCCTGCTTTGCTTTTGTCAGCCAGGATAGCTTTTGCTATTTTGGGTCTCTTTGGGGTCCATACGAATTGTGGGATTATTTTCTCTAGTTCTGTGAGGAATGTTATTGGTATTTTTTTTTTTTTTTGTGGTGCCGGGGATCGAACTCAGGCCCTTGTGCTTGCAAGGCAAGCACTCTAATCACTGAGCTAAATCCCCAGCCTGTTATTGGTATTTGAATTGGAATTGCACTAAATCTGCACATGAGTTTCGGAAGTATGGCCGTTTTGATGATATTGGTTCTGCTTATCTAGGAACAGGGCATGTCTTTCCATTTTTGATGTCTGCTTTGACTTCCTTTTTCAGAGTACTGTAGTTTCCATTGTAGAGATCTTTCACTTCTTTGGTTAGGTTAATGCCTAAGTATTTAATTTTTCTTCATGTTATTCTGAAAGACATTGTTCTAATTTCTCTCAGTGAGTTCATTGTTGGTATGTAGGAATGCTATTGAGTTTGGGGCATTCATTTTGTATCCTGTTACACTGTTGAATTTTGTAATTAATTGTAGGAGTCTTTTAGTGGCACTTTTGAGTCTTTGATGTACAGAATCATGTCATTTGCAGATGATGATACCCTGACGTCTCCTTTCCCTATACATGTCCTTTTTATTTGTTTCTCTTCCCAGATTGCTCTGGATAATGTTTTGAGAGCAGTATTGAGCAGGAGCAGTGACATGGGACATCATTGTCATGTTCTTGATTTTAGAGGGAAAGCTTTCAGTATTTCCACATTTAATATGATGTTGGCAGTATACTAGTCACAACGGATTTATTGTTGAGATAAAGTCCTTCTATACCTACTTTTTCAGGGGTTATTTATTTATTTTACCAAGAACATGTATTGGTACATTTCATACATAATGCTCACATTCATCATGGTTATTTTGTACCTGTACATGATGTATCTTGGTTTTCCGCCCGTCCCCACCCCTTCCTTCTCTTCCCCTTCCGTATTTACAGCAGGTTTATTTATATTTTCCCTCTCCTCTTTCTTTCCTTTTCCCCTTCTTTCTTTTCCTCCTTCTCTCTTTCTAGTTCTCCTCTCTTTTCAATATAATCTTCATTTTATATAATATCTATTACACCTCTCTGATCTTATTTACCCTTATGGTTTCTCATATCAGAGAAACAATTCGATGCGTACTCATGAGTGTCTGATTTATTTCGCTGAAGAGTATGTTGTCAAGGTACATCCATGTACCTACAAATGTCTCTAGCTCATCTTTTTTTTAGGGTTTTTTATCATGAATGTTGGATTTTGTCAAAGGCTCTTTCTGCGCCTGTTGAGATGACCACGTGATTTTTGTCCTTCTGTTGTTGTGAGGTACTACCTTGATTTGTGTATGTTGACCCATCTTTTCATCCCCGGGATGAAGTCTACTTGGTCACGAAGTGAGATCGGTTTGATGGCTTGTTAGATTCTTGTTGCCTTTTAATTCCATTCTCTCTGCCCACCCAAACTATCCATTATTGCTGTGTATATTAATCTCCTTAATTTTCCTCTTTTTAAATCCTAGAAGATATTGGTATTATTTTGTCCAGTTTATGTTTGTCTGGATTTAGTCTTTTTTCTTCTCGCTTCTGGCTTACTATCTGGGTGGCTTTCCTCTGCCCTAAATGTGTTCTTTAGAAATCCTTTAATAAGTTTGTGCTAGCAGCAAATACTCGGTCTTTACTGTCCGAAACGTGCTGATCTTGTCCTTATGTTCTGGCAGGTGTTTTCTTTGAGTATAGACATCTTAGGTTCACTGTTACTTTCTCTCAGCACCTTGAAAACCTGCTTCCACTATTTTCTGGTTTCCTTTGTTGAGTCAAGAAATCGGCATAGTTGTATCCATCTCTCCCTTAAGGTCATCTTCTATCCTGTCAGAAAACCTTTAGAACTTCTCTTTGCTGTGATGCTCTGCAGCTTCACTGTTAGGTGTTAAAGTGAATTTCTCTGTTTTTGTCTTTGGGATTTGTTAGAATTCTTGCTTCTGTATGTAGTTAAAAAGGGCCATTATCGCTTTTAAAGATTTCTCCTTCCTTATTCACTTCAGTTTTCTATCAGTCACATTTTCCCTCTTTAAATTGCATTATGGACATTTAAAAATGTATCATCAAGTGCACTGACTAGCCATCACCTTAGGGAAGAACTTCTTAATGGCCTGCCTGAGGCGCTACCTTGAAATCTGTGGTTCTGAATTGTAGGGAAGAAGGGAATTGTGGGGCCCACTGTTTCATGTGCAAAGCTTCCTTTGATCCCCACTTTCAGCCACCAGCCAGCCCCTCCCAACCAACAGTTTTGAACTCGAATCTCCTTGGGATGCTCCGCCTCTGTGGCCACCTCAGCCGCATCCTCTCTGGACTAATGCTGTGTGGATGTTCTTCCTCCTCTTCCTGGTGCCTTCTAGACATTTGTTTCTATCTCATCACTGACTCCCAAGTTCTCCATGATGCCACAGTTGTTTTGTTTTGTTTTGTTTTGTTTGAGATGAGGTCTGGCTATGTAGCTCAGATTGACTTCGAACTCACTAGGTAGCACAGGCTGGCCTTGAACTCACTGTAATCCTCCTGCCTCAGCCTCCTGAGTGCTGGGACTACAGGTATAATCAGCACCACACTTGGCTACAACACCACAGGTTTTTAACCTTTATGCCACTCTTCTTGCTTTAACAGGGTTTGCAGAAAGGGAGGCCATCTGTGGTCTCTAATATATGTTGATCCATTTTACAGAATAGCTGCCACATGGCAAATCTGTGGCCGTGACCCTGATCTCTTGTTCAATGCAAATAAGATGAAGCAAGAATAATGTGCAAAATATTTTCACATATTTGCATTTACAGACCTATTTGTGGCCATTCACAATTCTCATAGAAACTTCAAGTTGCTATTGGTTCAAAGTAAGCAGTAATCAAAAATTATTTTGATAATTTTGATAATGAACCCACTAAGATTTCTATAAGAGGTTTAGTCTTTTAAAACTCCATTGTTGGGATTCTGTAGGGCAGAGGCAGCCAGCACAATTTGCATCCACTCATTGTTCTGGTCATTTTACTCAGCTGAAGGGACAACTGTGGGCATCCTTGACTGGGTCTCTTCTCCAGATTGAAGACACAAATATTCTCCCTTGGACCAAGACCAGTCCAAAGCATGCCCAAGGAGATTTCCACGGGAAATCTTTCTCTTTCTCCACTCTCCCTCCAGGCCACTCTGAGCACCATCTCACATCCATGCTAGGAGACAAGGCCTAATCTTTCTGTCCTGTGGAGTGAGCACAACTCTGGGTGATGGGCTAGATGAAAGGTGAAGGAGGTAAGGCAGGAAGTGGTTGTGGCAGAAGCAGAGAAGGAGTGTTGCTGCACACAGCTATGTTTACAGCCCATGAGCTTATTCTGGGAAATGGGCTGTCATTGCTTCAAGACCGCAGGCTTTCTGAGAAAGTGCTGTGAAAAATCCTCTTGACTTTTTGCTCTATAATTTCTAATAAAGTGGTGCAGATCTTTGTATATGTGTGAGAAGGGAGTCCATGGGCTGAAACAAAAGATATCGGACAGTGCAGCAGAAAGAGGAGATAAAGCCAGGAGCAGAAACTGTTGAAAGCAAACTGCAATGTCTTTGAGGGCTGAATGGTGTTACTAAACGCGTACCCAGATTCTGGCCACACTTGGGAGATGCTGTTCCTGTCACTCCAGTCTTCGAATGGCTACAGTTTCATGGGATCCTGATAAATGGCAAGGCGAGGAAGGGTTTGAAAGACCTGGGATGAGTTTGTTAGAGCTAGCGGTGCCTGAGGCTCGGCACCGTCTGGTTCCTCGGTTATTCTGTGCCAGGTCGTAAACAAAGCTGCCAAACTTACCTGCAAAGGTCTCCAATTCGGCATTTCACTGATGCACAGAAATATTCAAAGTCACTGATTGTGGTGGACTTATTGTGGTCAGCTCGAGCAGGAACGCCCCTCTGAACTGAGTTAGTGTGGTTCTGGGCGTAGAGGATCCGCCTGAGGATTGTTGTTGACACAACATAAAGGAGAACAGGAGCAGAAGATAGTGGCAGGCTGTTTCCCAGGAGAAACTCTGCTGCAGGCTGGTTCTCCTGAAGGAAACTTAGCTGTTCTTGTCAGAGAAGGAGTTTGGGGCCTCGCTGCCATGGAGGATGGCTGCCTTTTGCTTCAAGGAGCCCTGATCTTCATCTCTGCTGCGAGCATCATAACCTGGTTCCAGTAAAGATTTCTTCAGCTGTTTAGTGCACACGGACATGCACGGGGCATTGTCGTGGGCGCCCAGCCCTTGATTGGATCTTTTGGGTCTCCAGCGCATAGACAGACGTTCTGCACTCTTCTTGCATTTGGTTTGTATGGTGAATGTTGTAATGTGTAAATGTCCTGTATTCGATGTGCTCTCTTGCAAACCGTTGACTCTGGAAGAGTGACTACTACACTGAGCAAATGGACGTTCATGGAGGGTTTGCTGGTCTGACCCACCAAGTCTCCCTGCATATCATACTTGCCATGCTTGGTGTCAGGGCTCCAGAAACCATGCCTTTGTCTCTGTCCCTGTCACTCCACAGGTGACCTAGAGGCTATATTCTGGAAGTAGCAGCTCTATCTCTTTCTTATATCAGAGAAGAAGGAGAGGAGACAGCTACCTACACAAATATAGGCCTGAGGCCCTAGGGGCTGATGTCAACTGAGTATGCTGTTGTCCAAACAGTGGATCCGGGAACCCACAGGTCCCGCAGAGTCGCTGGCGAGTGTCTGGATTCTGATACGCTGTTTTGTTTTTGTTTTTCAAGAATCGCACAGCGTGACTCCGGTAGAGTCTTTCTGTAGCCACTATGTGTACGTGGCTATTTAACTTTAACTAAAATGAGACTTAAAATTCAGTTGTGCAATCACACTTACCACATTTCAAATGCTAAATAATTCCATGTGGCTCGTGGTATAACAATCCATCGCCGCAGAAGGTCCTGTTAGTGAAGCTGGAGGATGAAGTGGGCAGGTCCCTTGAACAAACAAATTTCGACCGTCCCTCCCCTCACTTCCTCTCTGCTCATCTTTCTCAGTGTCCTGGCTTAGCATTACTTGAAAAATCAGAGAAGGGTGCAGGACCCAGACTTCCCAGGTAAGGGATTAGGGTAGGTGTATGGGGAGAGATTATCCAATTCTGTTGAGAGGGGTCTGCCCTGTTAATTTTCTATGTTAAGCATTCAAGAAAACTCGCTCTCAGAATAACATTTTTTTTGTTGGTTTCTGTTTCCTGTCATTGCTGGTTTTAGGTTGTAGTCTTTCTTGAGTCTCAAGTCTTCAAATTAATGTCTCTTTTAGGGGCTGCGGCTTACAAGATGCTTGTCTTACAAATAAATTATTCCTGCACTGGTTGTAGAATTTAAAAATAATCTTCCCAGGACAAGGTTAGCTGGGTGAGTGGACAGAATTTGCTCTGGGGACGGTGGTGGAGAGAAAAACACTGGGACCCATAAGGGTGCAGCGCCCCCGAACCACACAGGCCAGGATGGAGGCTCTGCAGTCTCAGCTCAGAGCTGCCCCCTAGGGAAGCCACCTCCTCAGGGACAGCTCTTTCCCGGTTCACCCAGAATTGAGCTCTCTCGTAGAAGGCAGGAGGAAAGAAAAGGCACCTTGTACGACTGCGGTTCAGGAGAAGGTGGAACTGATGAATGCTTGTTCTCTGGGCAGAGAGAGAACTGAGCCACTCGTGGTCAGCGCCTTTGGGACACCATCTCGTGTTTTTGCATCTGAATTAGAATTGACAGAGCAGCATTCAGTAGCTCATATGCTGGAAGAAGGGGCCTTAAGAGACACTGGAGACCTTCTGTTTTCCTGTCGTTGGTGTCCTAGCTCCTCACCTAGCACCACTTTGTGGCCAAAGTTGATTTTTTAAAATGTTATTATTTCAACACAGATACTTTTTTTTTCTTTTTTTGGTACCAGGAATCGAACTCAGGGCCTCATGCTTGCGAGGCAAACACTCTAAGCACTGAGCTAAATCCCCAGCCCTAAAATGTTATTATTTCTCTTCTTAGTTTCTCAGAATCTGTCTCCTAATGCTCTACTCCTAAAGAATAAAGAAATGACCCTTCCTTCGGAAGAAGTGTATGGCTTTGTGTTTCTAATATGTATTTGATGCTTCCTAACTGGCGACCTTGTTCTTAACGAGGAACATTTTCAGCCTGTCCTGGCCACAGTCTGCTCCAGGGAGAGTTCTTCAAAACATTTGTGGTCAACGATGAAAGAAAACATTAAAAAATGAATACCATATGTCCAGGCCACTGAGGGTTGATTAATAAGATTGTCATTTTCACAAATCAGACACGGACTTGGCGAGAAAAGAGAAGCAAGAGGCAGAGAGGTTATCAATTCATTTACTTAACAAATATTTCCTGGGAAGCCCTCTTTGTCCAGTATTGTGCTTGTCTCCAGGAAGCAAATGGAGACCTAAGATATGTGGACCTCTCAACACCAGGCTTCCGGTGTAACACGTGTCCAGTTAGGAACCCCCACTGGAGTGGTCACTGGCATGGGCTCTGATTGCGGCCCGGGATTCCTCACTCTGTTAATTATTTCCTCTGCCGGGCAGAAACTTCTTAATTTGAGGTAGTTCCATCTGTCAATTCTTGCTATTATTTCTGGTGCTATAGATGTCTCATTCAGGAAGTCTTTGCCTGTGCCCACGACTTGAAGTGTTTGTCCTGTTTTCTCCCAGCAGTGAGATCTTATACTAAGGTCTCTCTCTTTTGAAGCAGTTTTTGTACAGAATGAGAGACAGGGATCTAGTTTCAGTCCTCTGCCTATGGATGGCCTGTGTTCCCAGAACTGTTCGTTAAAGAGGCTGTCTTTTCTCCAACATGTTTTGGCCCTTTTGTCAGGAACCAGATGGCTGTAATTGTTTGTTTCTGTGGCCTCTGTTCTATTCTATTGGTCTATGTGTCTGCTTCTACGCCGGCCATGCTGTTTTTATTTATATGGGTGTGTAGTGTCTGTTTTGAAGCTAGGTATTCGGATAGTTCCAGGCTTGCTCTTTTTGCTCAGAATTTCTTTGACTATTCTAGGTCTTTTGTGTTTCTGTATGAACTTTAGGATTTTTTTTTTTTTTTAGTTCTGTGAAGACTGTCATGGGCATTTTGATGGGAGCTATTATTGAATCTATAGATAACTTTCAGAAATGTAGCAATTTTATCAACACTAATTCTGCTGAGCCATGAACATGGGTGTGCTCTCCTTCTTCTACAGTTTGCTTCAATTTCTTTCTTCAGTGTTCTGTAATTTTTTTTGTAGAGGTCTTAGGGTCTTTGACCTCCCTGGTTATATTCATTCCCAGATTTTTTTTTTTTTTTTTTTTTTTTTTTTGGTGCTGGGGATCAAACTCAGGGCCTTGTGCTTGCAAGACAGGCACTCTAACCACTGAGCCAAATTCCCAACCCACATTTCTTTCTTTTTTAAAGATACTGTGAATGGATCTTTTTTCTTGATTTCTTTCTCAGCAGGTTCACGTATAGCTTCCTCAGCTTGTGGAAGATGCTCATGAAACTAGTTCCTTCAGGGCTTGTGTCATTAAGGGATATCAAATTTTGCTGAAGGTTTTTTCTGCCTCGATGGCAAAGAAAATGTGATTTTTAATCCTTGATTCCGTTTATGTAGCACATTATATTCATTATTTGTAGTGTTGAAACTGTAAGGATTTAAACTATTTTGACAAAAAAACTCCATAAATTTTTAGTTTTAAAGTAATGCCTGATGCTAGCAAAATCATCATCCACAGTGATATATGTACAACCATGTTCATAGCAGCACAATTTGTAATAGCTAAGTCTTGGAAACCACCTAAATGCCCAACAACTGATGAATGGCTAAAGAAGATGTGGTTTTTCTACACAATGGAGTACTACACCACCATAAAGAAGGATAAACTAGAGTCATTTGCATGTAAATGGATGTTCCTTGAGAACATACTATTAAGTGAAATAAATCAGACACTTATCAGTACACACCGAATTGTTTCTCTGATATGAGAAACCATAAGTGTAAATAAGGACAAAGAGGTATAATAGATATTATGTAAAAAAAAAAAGATAGTATTCAAAAGAGAGGAGAACTAGATAGGGAAAAGGGGGATAAAGAAGGAAGGTTAAAAGAAAAGTAAGATGAAAGGGAAAAAATGGAAAAATATAAGTAAACTTGTTGCAAATAGAGAGGGGTGGGTGAATGGAAGGGAGGGGAGGGGAAGAGTGGGGAAAGCCAAGATACATCATGTACAGGTACAAAATAACCATGTTGATTATGATCATTATGTATATAATGTACCAATACATGTTCTTGGTAAAAATAAAAAATCAAAGCAATAGAAAAAAAAAACAAAGTAATGCCTGATGAACTGAAGGCAAAATGACCCATTAGGAAGCTTTGACAGAGGACTGAATAATTAGCATGAAGATGGAGAGAAGCATAATTTTGAGATTTTGGGAAGTGGAATCTACAGGGTTTGGTGATGGACTGATGAGAGTAAGAAGAGTTGTAGATGATTCCGAGCTTTGGCAGGAGCCACCTGGCTGCACGGTGATGCCATTAACCAAGACAAGAAACCCAGTTCTGTTTGAGAGGCCCATAAAACAGCAATGGAGAAGTTGAGTGTGACATAAAGGTTTGGAACACCGAGGAAGATGTAGACCCCAGAGGACCTGTAAAAAGCACCACAATCCCGAGTCCCTTGAGAAAAAGGAGCCAGGGGCCAGAACCAGTGCCGCGAAGCGCTACCACTTTCGAGTGTGCGTAAAGAAAGCAAGACTGAAAATGGAGAATTGAGGCCAATTTGGGGGAGGTGGGATGGGGGAATCAAAGTGACAAGTTTATGACAAAAAAAGAAAGTGTTGGGTATATAGGAGGTCCAGATGCTGAGTTGCTGTCCATTTCTTTAAAATGACACGATTATGTTTCTTTATCTATAGGAATTCAAACCACAATGGCAGCCCAGTACCACGGCGACAGTTCTTCCCTCCATAACACAGGGACCAGCCATGGTGAGAGGTGGCCGGCATGGCCAGACCAGGCTGCAGGCAGGTGGCAGCGGGGAGGGGGGAGGGTCCCGCCAGTCCTGACAGCTGGTCCCCAGCTGAGCAAGAGAAAAGAGTCCTGCCCCGTTCCTCATTCCTCTCCAACGACCCTGCTCTTTTGCTTCTCTTGACCCTCTGCGCTTTCTCCTTGCAATGTGGCTACAGCAGCTAAATGGCAGAGAGAAAGTTAAAATGGCTTCAGATCGATCCAGGGCCCAGCGGTTTCTTACTTCCAGCTTCCTACAACACGGACACAGGAGGACAGCTGATTACGGCCTCTGTGGACTCTCTCCTGCCCATCTCTTCAGTCTAGAAAAGAATTGGGAAGGAGGAAAGTGGAAGTCATTGAGCCCTCAGCCTGGTCCCGAATCTCCCTGCTCCTGGTGGCTTCACTATGACCAACAAATGAAACAGAGTGACACGCTTAGTTCATCACATAACCCACCATTACTCCTGTACCAGTGGAGATCAAGGATGTCTGCTGAACCTTTGCTGGTTTAGCAGACTATCTCAACATGTGGTAGCTTCAAGCATCGACCAGGTAGTAGGTCCAGACCGTGCGCATCAGCAGGGCAGTCTTGGGTCTGAGCTGCCCCTGTAATCTCAGCCACTCCCCTGGTGACCTTGATAGCCTCATGGACGTGTGTGTAGGTCACAGGCTCTTGGGTAGGCTCCGAGGGTGGCCACAATAACTGCCTCGGTTGTTATCATCAAGTATTTTCCTGGTGCCATCAGAGTGCAGTTGCAGGAGAAGCAGAAAGAGAAGGTGAGCCACGGTGCATACGAGCTTTGGAGGCTTTGCTTGCATGGTGGTTTCTACTGCACTGTTACCCAAAGCAAGTCATATGGCGCATGGGTTGCATTTTAATGGGCGGAGTTGCAAATCCAAGTCTTAAAGAGGCATACATACAGGGATAGGGATGATTCGGGGCTGTATTTGTAATCTGCACCATGGATTGTGATCCACACATTGTCAACATTGGCAAATTGTGGCAGTATCGGAGGTGCCATAATAACCCTTGATACCTTTCATGTCACCTGCCGTGAATTTCTTACTCCCCTTTCGTATGGCCAACTAACGACTGCCCCCAGGAGATCCTTTAGCCTTCCAATGTGAGGATGACTAAATAACGATGCGAACTCCCACCTACACTTGTCCTTAGGTGATCTGAGCCTTTCCGCATCCAATGTTCTCATTATAATACTTCCTACATCATCTTCTTGGAACAACTACCAGTAGCAGCTTATGGTTCTGTTCTGAAACCATTTTATTTCCTCTTCTGTGGGGTATGAAGCTATGGAAGGTCAGTAATGAGCGCAAGGAAATCCTGAGAAGAGAGTGGAGAGAGGAGCTCAAGGAACAGGATTCTTGCCCTAGTACTACAAGATGGCCATTAGGCCAGAGGCTGCCTAGAGGTCTTGTGAACACGGTGATGGGGGGAGATGCCTACAACCCACAGTGGAGAAGGGGTTGGGGTAGGGGACTCTGCAGGGACACTGCTGGAGGTAGATTCTAATGCTGTGGCTTTGGTTTCGTTTATGTCTCAGGGCCTGGAAACCAAGACTACAGAAATTCTCAACTGAGAATTGTCTTAGTGGGCAAAACCGGAGCCGGAAAAAGTGCAACAGGCAATAGCATCCTCGGAGAGAAAGTGTTTCTTTCTGGTATTGCAGCGAAGTCCATTACCAAGGCCTGTCAGAGAGGGAGCAGCACATGGAATGAAAGGAAAATCGTTGTTGTCGACACGCCTGGTATTTTTGACACCGAGGCGCAAGATGCTGACATACAGAGGGAGATTGCCCAGTGCGCCCTCCTGACCTCCCCGGGGCCGCATGTTCTGGTCCTGGTGGTCCCACTTGGCCGTTATACGGAGGAAGAGAGCAAAGCCACAGAGAAGATCCTGAGTATGTTTGGACAGGAGGCCAGAAGATTCTTGATTCTCTTATTCACCCGGAAAGATGACTTGGAGGGCACAGATCTCTGTGATTACTTAAGCTGTGCTCCAGGATGTGTCCAAAAGCTGATAGGCCAGTTTGGTGATCGCTACTGTGTGTTCAACAACAGAGCAACAGGAGCCGAGCAGGAAGCCCAGAGAAACCAGCTACTGACACTGGTCCAGCGCATCATATGGGAGAATCGTGGGGACTACTACACCAATCAGCTGTACCGAAAGGCCGAGGAGGAGATTCAGAAACAAGTCCGGTTGGTACAAGAAAATTACAGAGCAGAACTGGAGAGAGAGAAAGCACAGCTAAGAGAGGAGTATGAAGAGAAGATCAGAAAGCTGGAAGATAACCTGGAACAGGAAAGGCGAAAGGCACAAATGGAGAGGGAAATAACACAAAGAGAGAATTTCTGTACTTTGAGGCAGCAAAATGCCAGAATGGAAGTTGAGAATCAGGCTTCCATACTTGAATTAATCATCAGAGCACTGGACACTGTTTTCTTTTTCTTTTCTCTGTTTAGCTATTAGACCTAATGAAAATTTATTTTCTGCATGTTCTTGGGTGAATCTGCCTCAAAGGACTCATTCGCCAAGGCCGAGGGCTCCGGTTTGTTTCTCAAGACTTTCATGACTAAGCAGTGTGATAACCAGCACTCCTGGCCATTAGTAGATGTTTGATCGATTTAGCAGGAGGACACATTCTCAATTTGTGAAATTTCCAATTTCAAACCTGTGAATTCTTGAGAGACACCAAAAAAGGAATGCAGGAGGCCACAGAACATGACCCTAGGCTTTATTCAGTAGTTCCCTGTAAAAGTTTCTCCTCTACCTCAGTAGATATTCTCTGCTTGTTACTTCTACTCATGTATCTTTGCCTTCAGGGTAACAATGATCACCTCAACCCGTATGGTTTGCTCAATTCTTTCTTTGCGTTAAGTAATCTCATAGATGGACATGGTTATAGAATTCTTTCTCTTTTGTTTACTTACATTTTCACAGAGGGACTGAAACTGTTCTTTATATTATCTGCTCTTTGAAGAACGGACTTATCTGGAAAACAGATCTCCCAGAATTCAACCTAGTAGTGATCCCCAAAAACCAGAAAGAATGAAAGCAGTTTCACAAATAAGAGAACAATGTGTGGTATATTCAGGTGCAACCAATCTCAATTTACCAATTTGATGGATAACCAGTTATTTCATTTATTGAGAAATAAACTTTGGCCACCCCACTCCTATGACTCCACAACCTGAGTGCTTAACACACATCCACACACTTTTGCCCCCTGCCCTAACAAATCATTTATTTGTTTCTATTAAAATAAAACTTTTCAGTTTTCTCATATTCGTACAGAATTACATTATGTTTTGTCTGGAAGATACTACTGAGACTTCTAATCATTCAGAGATGAATTTCCCTTTGGGGTAAAAGTTCAAGATAATTTGGGAACTAGAGTTGGTCTTCTCCTAGGATATTTGCTCTTCTGTCCCTGAAAATTTGAACCACACTCTCAACTCTCCCACAGGCCAAACCATAGTTTTCTTTGCTCTTCATGATGTGCTGAATGAATTTGTGTGTGACCAAGAATTCTGAGTCCTGTGAAACTTTCCTAGTACAAAAATTCCCTCTAATATGGAGATAATGAGAGTTGAAGTCCCTATTCATTTTCCACTTTTCTACCGGGTTCTCTTCACCTAGAAATTTCTAGGAATCACAAAACCATGTTTGAATGCCCTATCAACATATTACAGTGGTCAAAAGTCCAATTCTTCTTGCTCTGCCATCTTAAAATTGGCTACATCATGACTTCAACCATTTGAACCAAAATAGGGCCTGGTCAAAATTCTAAGACATGGATTGGACATCCTACTATACGTCCAACCTTCTTTAAACAAATATTTGAACAAAAAGCCACACATACCTCCTAAGGAAAAATAAGTACCTGCCTAATATAAAAATAAATTTTTAACTGCTATGGTTATTTTTGATGTAAATTACACTCAATTATTCTTACTCTTATAGTCAGGTATATACTGTTGACAAGGCCAAGGAAAAGGTTCTTCCTCATAAAAGCATCAGTAGATGAGAAGACCACACAGAAAACCCTGGGAAGAGGGTTGGCCATCCGCCTCCCCCAGGGAGAAGGCAGACAGAGAGTCCTCGACAAATACTGTGTGCTGTGATTACTGTGAGAGGAGAACGGGGCATATTTCCTCTTATTGAACGTTTTGAGATTCTATGCCTATTGAATCACTCAACAATATTGATTTATTGTTTGTATTTCATGGCAGTTTTACACTAGACAGGAAGAAGCTAGAGAAAAGTAGAACAAAGTCCCCTATGAGACTGGTTTCATTCATCTCAGTGTAACCAATTCTCTCCCTCTGGGCTCTTGTCCTGAGGGTGATGAGGAATGATACTGGCAAGACCACAGTGGAGAACAAACCAGGAGTGGTTTATTAGAAAGAACAAAAGGAAAACTCTCGCTAGTCAAGAGGGGTTTCCGGGAAGGATACCACAGAGGCGTCTAAATCTAGAGGCTCATGTGCAGTCTTTGGCACACAATAGAGGCAGATGTGAGAAAATGAGGGTATGCAGTTGTTGCTCTTGCTAGGCTTTTGATGTCCAGAAAGTCTCCAGTTTCCAGAGCCTTATCTCGGTTTGCTCAGGCCCTTGCCCCTACCTGCCTATCTGCATAATGCTTTTGAGAATCATCCAAAGTACACGTATTGAATCTTAAATGTCTCCCCAAAACTCATGTGTTGGAAGGTTGGCCACAGTGCAGCAGTGTTCAAAGGTGGGGCCTTGGCAGGCGACTGGCTCAGGAGGGCTCTGAGCTCGTGAACAGATGAATCCACTTCAGGATGCAGAGGTTACCAGGTTTTGAGGGGAAAGGCTTTGCTACCAGAGCAAGTTCCCGCTCTTTGCTTCCTGGCTGCTGTGAGTTGGGCAGCTTTGCTCCACCACCTTCTGTTCACCACAATATTCTTCCTTGCTGAAGGCACAAAGCAATAGAGGATTTAAACCTCTGAGGCTCTGGGCCAAAAAAAACCTTTCATCTTTTTCAGGTGATTGTCTTGGTTATTTCAGCACAGTGACAGTCAGGTGATTAACATATGTATGTATGTGTGTATATCTATCTATCTATCTATCTATCTATCTATCTATCTATCTATCTATACCTCCATAGTCATTCCCTTTATTAATGAGTGATGTTCTAGCCTAGAGATGTTCCAAGGTTTATCACTTCCTTTTCACTTATCCTTAGGTACCTATTTGATTTTTCCTGTCCGAGTGCATTGGCTGATACCTCTATTATAATGGTGAATACTTGGCATGTTTGT
Organism: Hystrix cristata; assembly: GCA_004026905.1. NCBI lineage: Eukaryota > Metazoa > Chordata > Mammalia > Rodentia > Hystricidae > Hystrix > Hystrix cristata. Next base: position 22,800 of record PVJO010012417.1, read on the forward strand.
CTTGTCTGGTAATTCCTTCAGTGTTTTCCAATTAAGTGAGGTACTGGACTACAGTAGCATATACTGATTTGCTTTTTGTTGTTTTAAGATGAGATTTCAGATCTTCAATTTTAGAACTTTTACTTTTTTCTTAACATAAAGCTATAAAGTTATAAAATTTCTCTCTATGCACATTTGTCCATGTTTTTATTTAGAGAGAGAGTAAAAAAATTATTTCACTTATGAAAAGTTTTGATGGAAAATTGTAGAAAAGTCTAAATATTTAAATTTTTACAAAACCTAATACAATATTCTGTTAAAGCACCAAACACTCGCCAGTAAAAAACAAAGCTTTTTAATAACACCAGAGATTAAGTGATTTAAAATTGGAAAACAGATAAGTACTTTTCTCCATTTTAGATGGGAAGTGAGAGCAACTTTTGGTGAAAATTTCATAAGTTATCTCCTTCTTGGGAAAGACAAAATTCCAAGCATGTCCACCCTATGGACCACCTTTTTCTGGCCCTCATTTTAAAATGTGTTATAATAAGTTATTCTAAAAAGAAGTTTTGTTACATATATTAACTGTATTATATGCAGCCCAAGAATTTTCCTTTTCAGTCAAAAAATGAAGCATAAAACAAATAAAACAACAAAAAACAAATGAAACCAACAAAGGAACCAAACAAACAAACAAATAAGGGTGAGCCACAGTTTGGACATGACTGTAACTGGAAACATTTCCTTATTCATGAAAAGATGTAAACTTGGAGCTAAAATGTCAATTTAGTTGTATACATTTTTAGATTTTCTATATTTTAAACAACTCTTGATTTATTGTATCATCATCTCTGGCAAATATTGGATTGAGAATGACCAGTCAACATTTGAACTCTTGCCCCCTTGAGATAATTGTTTTATAACTCAAGTCATGCAAGTGAATTATAATACTACGGCAAATTATGCTCACAGTGGAATGTCAGCTGGGGAATCACAACTGCCATGTATTCAAAATAAATGAAATGATTTGGGGAACTATCTACATTATGGGTTTTTAAAATTAGTACATGTTTATCCCCAGCACCCCCCTCAAATTAGTACACGTTTGCAGTACTTAACGTTTATACGCATTGTAGGGAGTTGGTACATGTACATAACACATCTTAATTCTTTTGCCCTCTACCCCTCCCTGCTTCTTCCAACTTTGACCTTAAAAACACTGCTTTATTTAATTTAAAGCATTTTATAAGCATGTTAGATGAAGATTTTAAACTTTACCTTTGTTTTAAACTTTACCATGATTTTTTCTTCAACCATGAAAATATTGATATTAGCTTATATGCAGCCTTTGATGTTTTACCTAAATAATAAACTCTATCTAAATCCTCCAGAGAAAAACTCTTGCAGTACACTTTAAATATCATATTGGCAATAATAGACATTAACCTATATTTTTCGTTAACTTTGCAGAACACTTGAACAGACTGTGCAAGACTACTATCATATTCCAAAAGGCACAAAATAACTGGGATGGTCACAGTCACAAGAAAACTCAGAGTGTAGCTTGCCTCACAAATGCAATCATTTAGTTCAGTAAAATTTGCAAGGAGTAAATTCAGTTAATACATCGGATAGATTGTTGGGTCCTGAGTAGATCAAATACTCAATTTAATAATTTTTTGATAGTTGTGATTGTACAGATTCGGCCTATGAATTAGTAAATAAACAGAAGGTAAAGAGCAACCTGTTCTTCTATGATGGTCTCATCCTACAAGCCAGAAAACAAAAACAAATTTTTTTAAAAAACCCACCAGTAACCTTTTCTGGCTTCTCTAGATTCAAGTATACATCCAGAGGATGCACTGTCTTGCCCTTCAGGATTTTATAAGAGCTAATTTTCTATAGGAAATCTTATTTAATTGACAAAGAACTAGCTTCCAGGCAGCAGGTTAAGGGACTGTGCTTTCTCCTCCTTAAATTTGGTTTGGATTTCGATTGTTGCTTTTCAAGTATCTTCAGGCTTATCATTTGGTATTTATTTGAACTCGCTCTGCTTTGGTAATGTGAACACTGACTACAATATAGACATTCCTTGTTTAATGACTAAGTTCCATTCCTGCAACCAGGTCGTTAAGTGAATTTGCTGCTAAATAAGGAATCATGTATAGTATGTACATTACAATATTCAAGACAAAGAGCTGGTCTAAGGAAACTCCAACTTTATGACTTTGCTTTTATTTGCGTAATTCTTACGTGCAGTTCTGTAATGTATAATAGAACATAAAATGATAGCACTCTATTGTACAGTACAATCAGCAAAAATTACAGTACTATACAAATAAGATATACTATAGAAAAGACACTGAGGCTCTATCAACAAGATATACAGAACTGTACCAAAAAAAGGATGGGTCATACATCTGAGTGGCAAGTCATAAGTTCGAACAGTTGTTTAACAGGAAGGTCATTAAATGAGGTATGTTTTATGTTTCCCTTTCAGGATAGCTTTCACTGCATCCCACAGGTTCTGGTGTGTTGTGCTGGCATTGTTGTTTGATTCCAGGAATTGTTTAATTTTTTTCCTTGTTTTTTTCTGTGACCCACTGGGTGTTCTGGATTGTGTTATTAAGTTTCCAGGTTTTTTTTTTTTTTTTTTGTGGTGCCGGGGATCGAACTCAGGCCCTTGTGCTTGCAAGGCAAGCACTCTAATCACTGAGCTAAATCCCCAGCCCCAAGTTTCCGGTGTTTATAAACTTTCTGTGGTTTCTTCTGTGATTGATTTCTAGTTTCTTTGCACAGCCGTCTGACAGTGAACAAGGAGTGATTCGATTCTTTGTATTTATTTAAGTGGATTTTATGTACTCATACGTGGTTTATTTTTGACAAAGTTCCATGTGCTGCTGAGAAGAACGTGTGTTCTATTGCAGTAGGTTAAGCACTTGGTAGATATCTATTTAAGCTTATTGGTTCAAAGGTGTTGTTCATCTCTGACATTTATTTGTTTATTTATTGTTTAGTTGTTCTTTCCTTTGTGAAAGTGGGGTATGGGGTCACCCACTATGATCGTGATCTTTTATTTGATCTTTCATGTCTAACAGTATTCATAAAGGTAGGTGCTTCAGTATTTGGTGTACATATATTTACAAGTGTTATCATTTCTTGTTGGATTGTTCCCTTAACTAGTAGATAGTGACCTTCTTTGCCTCTTGTGATCAGTTTTAGCTTGAAGTGTACTTTATCTGGGGTTAAAATAGCAACCCTGCTTGTTTTGGGGGTCCTGTGCATGAAATATTGTTTTCCGTCCTGTGGCTTTTAGTCTGACTATCTTGTGGGATTCAATGAGTTTCTTGACTGCTGAAGACTGTAGGATTCTGTTTTTTGATTCAGTTTCCCAATCTGTGTCTTTTAATAAGGGAACTGAGACCATTAACATTGAGAGTTATTGCTTAAAGTTGCTAATTTATTCCTGATGTTGCATTCTTTATCTGTTGATAAGTCTTTTGTTTTTCTTTTCTATCTTTTTGTCTTCCTTGATGAATTCTTTTCATCTGAATTTTTGGCTTTGTTGGCATTACTGACAGGACATTGTTGAGTATTTTCTGGAGTATCAGTTTAGTGTTTATGTGTCCCTTAAATTGTTCTTTTTCACGGAATGTCCTTCTTTCTCCATCTATTTTGAAAGAAAGTTTTTTCAGATGTGTCGGTTGGGGTTGTTTGCTTGTAGGGTTTGAAACATTTCACTCCAGGCTGTCCTGGTCTTTAAAGTTTGTGTTGAGAAGTCTGATAGAATCCTAGCAGGTTTACCTTTATATGTTTTGTTTTGTTTTTTGTCTTTTCTCTGACAGGTTTTAAGATTCTGTCTTTTCATCAAACACCTGGAATTTTGACCAAGACGTATTGTGGGGAGTGTGTGTTCTGCATTGTATTTTGTCAGTGTTCTGTAAGCCTCACTTACCTATATAATGATATCTTTCCTTGGGAAGTTTTCTGTTATGATTTCTGTAAACAAATTTTTTTATTCCATTTGTGCTATCTTCTAGTTTCTCTAGAACTCTAACTAGCCTTAGGTTGGACTGTTTCTCCCACAACCAGGGTTCACGAGTCTAGGAATCAAGAGGTGGAAATGGGAGCAACCCCACTCACCATTACACCTAGTGACCCACTTGCAAAAGTTTTGCTTTTTGTTCCCAGAATTTTATGCTCTGCTCACCTAGAAGTCTTAGCTCCAGGAGAAGGGGAAGGCTTACACCAGGAGACATAGAAATGATTCCATTGAACAGGAAGTTCAGACTTCCCCCTGGTCATTCTGGGCCTTGCTTCTGAGTCAACAAACTAAAGAGGGAGTTACAGTGTTTGTGGGAGTGATTGATCCAGACTAGCAAAGGGAAATTGGACCACTAATCTACAGTGGAGCTAAGGAAGAATATATTTGGAGTGTGTGAGGTCTCTTAGGATATCTTCTAGTGTTACCAAGTGTAGGTGTTAAAATCAATGGGAAACTACAACAGCCCAGTCTAGGCAGGATGACGAATGGCTCAGAACCTTCAGAAAGGAAGCTGTAGGTCACTGCCTTAGTTACTTTTCTCACTATGGAGACAAAATACCCAACACCCAAGATTAAAGGAGGAAAGGTTTATTTGGCACACAGTTTGTAAAGGTTTCAGTCCACAGTCGGCTGGCTCCATGGCAGGGTGGCTTGGCCAAGGGGCATCACAGAGGAGAAACAGTCTGTGGCAAAGCAAGGCAGGCAGAGGGCAGCAAACAGCAAGCAAGCAACAAGCGACAACACAGCCCTCTTTCTGTCGCTTATATTTTATCCAGGCTACGAGCCCTTAGGGCAGGTAGCACTCACACCATTAATCCTAGCACTGCACCATGAATCAACCCAGCATTGCATCCTTGATCCCAGCATCACACATTCTAGATCCAGCCACCTCTGAAAAGCCCCACTAAGACCGCATGAGGCTTTGGGGGGACATCTAGACACAAGCCATAACAGTCACCCTATTAGGTAAATAACCAAGACCTGCTTGGGTGCTTGCTGAAGGGTGAGGGAGTGCAGAATGGGCAATAGAAGAAGGTAGTTATAAATACCAAGTATGACCACGTGACCAGTTACAGAAAAAAGGATTGTAATTGGTATGAATATTTCTTTCCTATTTTGTAAATATGCTCATGCATATATACACATACATTACGGAGATATCTTTGTTTACTTTCTCTGTAACATTAAGTTGATTGACTCACAATTGGTATTTAAATACTGCTAAATTTGCACTATAATATTTGAGTTGTAAAATGTTAGGAGAAAAGTAAGCATTACTCAAAGAACACCTTTTTCTTCTATCCCGGGGAGAGAATTAGTGCATTTCATTTGTACGCAGGACAGCTGTATCCTGACAGGCATGATTGTATTTGGAGATTAAGTATTCTTGTTATTATATCTGGAAATTAAGTATGGTTTAAGGAAATGGGTCTGGATTGTGACTGTTAATCATGATAGGTCAACTTGACTGGATTAAGAAATCTGTAGCAGATTATTAAAGTGCAGCTCCAAGTGAGTGGGCGGATGATTGACAGGTCGCCTACAAAGTGAGCGAGGAACATCTACTTGGGATGTGGGTGGCAATAACCAATAGGCTTATAATCTGGAGGAAATACAAAAAGGGAAAGAAGAAGAAAGTGTGCCTGTTTTTAAAGAGCTCCAATCTTTGACATCACCTTCGGACACTGGTCTCCAGTTTCTTCAGCCTTCCAACACACACTGGTGCCGGCAACTCTACAGTGAGCTTCCAGGGCTTTGACCTCAGATTGCTGCTGCTTCCTTGATCCTTTTTCTTCTGTAGCTTCCATATTCTTGGGCTGAGCAGCTCAGCTACAGGATCATCTGGCTCTCTAGCACACAGATGGATGTTGTGGATTCTTCATGTCTGATCTCTCGGATGCACATATGGATTCTCTTGATTCTGATCCTATAAGTCAACCTAATACATCCCCTTGCATAATATGCATATATTTTCTATTGATTCTCTCCCTCTAGAGGACCCTAATACAACATTACTCTTTTGAAGTATTTTCCCAACACTTTAGCCACTTTGATATCTTTGAATTCAGTTACTTGAATACTACGAACTTTTGGAGGAATCATCTTGCCTTTTTCCATATTTCTTGAGTTTCTGTGTTGGAATTTGTGCATTTGTTGAGAGGACTATCTCTCCCACTTTTAAGTGCGGGGCTTCATAGGCAATTCCTTTCTCTTTATAATGTTTTCTGGGATCAATGTCTTGTATAGTGGTGAGTTTAATCCCAAATGGACTTTGTAGTGTGAGTTCCTTGTTGCTTCTTTGGACGGTTGTGTCAGAACCTGATAGTACCATTTTCTCTGATGGTTTCACAGGAGTGGGGTCACTCCGGTAGTTCAGGCAGTTATGTGGTAGGCAGTAGAGTAATGGGGTATGTCTTTGTGAGTAATCCTCCAGGCTTGTCAAGAGTGTGTGGTCTGAAAGGGTAGGAGAGAGACCCATCCTGAGCTCACTCGCAGGTGTGGTGTTCACTCTTTGTGCTGTTTCTACTGATGCTGAGCTAGTGTATCCAGGGGTGGGGCTGCAGCTTCTCCTAGCCAAGTATATTTGGGGCCAGGTCACTAGCTAGGGGCTGTTATCTACCCCTTCTTTTTTCCTGCTGATCCAAATCACACTGGTTTTTCTTTCTTTTTTAACTAGTATGTGTTTGTAGTACATAATGTTTACATTCCTTGCGTGAAGTTGGTACATGTGCACAACACATCTTAATTCCTTTATTCATCTCCTTTCCCTCCCCACTTCCCCAATCTCTCCAGCTCTTGATCTCATCTGAGAAAGATCTATCTCCCTGCTTCTTATTATCTGTCTTTTATTCTGCTCTTTATTTATAAATTGGGTTTCTCATATAAGAGAAACCATGTGATATTTAAAATTATGTGTCTGAGTTACTTAACATTATGGTCTCAGGGTGCACCCATTTTCTTACAAATGACTCAAGTTTATCTTTCTTTATGGTGGAGAAGAACTCCATTGTTTTTAAATACATTTTCTTTATTCATTCGTCTGTCGACGGATATATAGGCTACTTCCAAGATTCTGTGCATTGTGCATTGTGCTGCTCTAAACATGGGTATGTGTGGATCACTGATGGTTCCGGTTGGCTTGGGTCACTGGTGGGGTGAGGTATAATTTCTCATACCTGGGGAGGAAGTGTAGCTCAGAAGCAGAGCAGTATCTAATGTGCCCAAAGTATTAGTCTTGATCCCCAGCAACTCATAGAAGGAGAAACACAGGTATCAGGGACAACTACAAATACATGCACACCTGATACAGAAGTAAAGCAAAAGCCAAAACATCCACATGAACAATAGGAATCGGAGTAGCAAAAATAATATCAATTAACTAGATTAAAAAAACCGATAAAATTAATTGATATAGAAAAAACTAGACAAGAACAGTAAACGAAAAATGATAAGATTCAAAAAGAGGAAAGAAAGAAAGGAAATGCACAAAGGTACAAACAGAGTTCAGAACGACCTCAGGATGGTTTCCATTATGGCACCACCAGGATATGCCAGGATGTGCCAACATTTCTCCAGGCCCTGCCTGTTTTGCACACCCCTAAGTAGCTGTTTTCTAGCCGTTCTTGTGCCCTGTGCTGATTTCTGTGTTAGTTGTGCCTACTAGATCTGTCCCTCTTTCCCCGGCACCCTTACCTTGGCCACAGTGGCATCAATTGGTGCCGGGAGGCTGTTTTCGCTCTGCTTCTCCATTCAGTGTCTGGGCATCTGTGGGGCTGTCTGTCCAGGATTAAATTTCAATGTGTTCCACTGTCACTCACTTGAAAAGCAGCTGTCTCTACCGGTCCAATTCCAACTCATTGAGAAGCAGAAAAGTATTGGTTGCTTCTAGCCAGCCATTTTGTGTCACAAGATTAGTTTTAGACTAATAAACATAAATGCTAAATAACTAACTGATTGAAGTTTATTTGCCATACGTTTTGTAGAACTCCTTCATGGATTATCACTGTAACAGTTCGAATGTTTTCGTGATGCATGGAGGGAATTATTGGGGATTTGGATAGATTAGGGAAGCATTAAGCTTTTCCACCTTAAAACTGTGAAATACCTACTCTCTCAATATGGAATTCTGCATCGTAGCATCTTCATATGCTACAGCCTGAATGAGGAAGGCATCTACTAGGACATACAGTGGAATGGGAACGCTGGAGGTTCAGAGGACCATGGGAAAAGAGCTGTGGCTGAGTAAGGACATTTTTTGAGATCTCTGACTCTACTGCATCAAAATACTTAAAGGCACAGGTAAAAAGATGTCATAAGGCTGCTATTTGGACATACTCCAATAAATGTTATTTCAGGAAATGGATGTGGTGACTGTATATTTCTTGTGGAATATTCAAACACACATATTTCAAAGACAAAGAAAAAAAAAGAAAGGTCTGTGAGCATCTGAGATATCAGATGCAACCTGTCTTCTTGGCTATTTTGAGCCAAGCAGTGAATAAACCTGATCACTGCACTTTTAAATTCCTCTGACTTTGCAATACTCTGATGAACTTAGCAAAGCGAAGCCACCAGAAAAGGAGAGCTGTCACCTTGTAGAAGGAACAAAGAAACCCAATTCTGTATCATTAGGTGCTCTGTGGAGACACAGGGTGCAGGCAACAGTCAGTGGCTCAGATATGACCCTGGTCTAGTTGTCTTTGCGGTCTTCGGCCACTCAAGTCCCTCCAGCTGACTCCCCTTTCTCGGATCAGAAGCTGCTCATCTCCTCTGAGCCCTCCCCAGATGCGTGACACAAAATTATGAGCAGAATAAAATTGTCGTTGCTTAATGTCACTAAATTTTGGAGTGGTTTCTAATGCAGCAATAGATAACTGAGTCATTTGAATAGATTCCTGGAAGTAGTACTACTACACAATTAGGACGTGTGTATGAAATTGTGATAAATATTCCTGAATTGCCTATAACAAAAATTTTAACCAGATTGCTTTCACCAATATTTATTAGCTTCCCCACATCTTTGCTCAAAATTTTATCTTTGTCAACCCAATAGACAAAACTTTTTAATGTTATTTTACATGCATTACTCAATATGACTGCGGTTGAGTCATTTTTCATGTTAAAGAATTGTGTATATTTCTTTAATGATATCTTTCTTATGTAAACCCATACCTCGGCTCAAGAACTCAATTCTCTCCACAATTCTGCTCTCAAACTTAACTGGATGAGAAGCAAATGAGATTTCTCCATAAGGTCAACACTGAACCTAACTGTTGAATTTGATTTGGTGTTTGTTCAAACTGGTTTGTGACCAGAATCATGGAAAGAATCAAGTTCATGAACCAAGACACCACTATTGCCCATGTTTCAATTCTGATGTTAATCATTTTGATATTGAATTGTGGATATTCTTCAAGGGCCAGAAAGAAAAATTTACCTCTTTCTCTTGGATTTTAAAAAAACTTCTAATTTCTTATTCTGTTAGTTTGTTTTGGCTAAGATTTAGCAGAGTTAAATAATTCCAATGATAAGCACCACTTCTATGGCAATATATCAATGTTTTCCAGTAAAAATACAGGCTTTAAAGTTGAGATGGAATTTTTTTTATTATAGTTAGAAAGTAAGCAATTATTAGATGTTGAACTTTACTGGTTACCTTTCAACAGCTAAGAAGGTGATTAGATTATGTTGCTTAATAACACTGTAAATTATAAAAAGTGTTTTCTAATATCAAATCTTTATATTCACAGGACACAGTAATTTAAAGTTTTGCTGTGTTCTATTTGTTTTTACACATTTTAGGACTTTTTCGTTAATACTAATATGTGATTTAGAGTCACAGCAATTTTTCTTTCTTTGATCGCCCTAGTTCTAGCTCAGTCTGTTTTAAGGGTCCCATGTTCCTTCCACGTATATCAACCACGGTGTTTTATGAAAATCTCTCTCCATCATTGTGGTTTGGTGAGCTGAATTTGATTTGTCTTGTTGGGGCCCTCCTCTACTTTCTGGCTTCCTGCCTTCCCCGCTTCCTCAGTGCATGCAAATGCAGCAATTGTGCTCTGAGTGAGCTGGATAAGAGCTCTGCCTAGGACTTCTGAGGTGAGCCTGCTGTGGCTCTCACCCCATTCCCTTTCTTCTGCTGAGCACCTTGTTAAAAACACTCATTTCTCACCAACGACTCTGTGTACCAGACTCATTTTCGTGTCTTATCTGCCTGACTTTGATTGTATCTTGAGAAGAACTTGGTTTTGAGGTGTTATTGTCAAGTGAGAAAATAACTGTTTCTGGTTCAGCCTAGAAGGAAACTGCAAAATTCAGTGCTGCTACAGAGGCAAGCTTTGGTTTCACAGAAGACACAGAACTGTCTTATCTGGTGTGATCCGAAGGTCCTGAAATTCCCCTCTGATAAAACACACACTGGCTTTGAGTTATCATTCTTCTGAACAAATATTTTTCACTGGAAAAGTGGTCAGGAACAGAGTAAACAACACCCCAAAAAACTGAGAAAGATGCTGAAGGAGCTTAATGAAGACTAAAGTAGTTTTGCTGAAGAGTTAAACATAAAAGTGCCTAAATATTAAGTGTCTTAAGGAAGATTTCTTTTTTTTTTGAAAGTTTTTACAGTTTATTAATCTTCGCATGAAAATCTTGTGCAATCACCATAGACGGGCACTGCAGAGTCTTTACTCCTTCTGCTTTTTGCCAGCACCAACATTGGCCTTTGCAGTGCCCCTGACTTTCTTCATCCTGTTCTTGCGCTCCTTCTGCTGCTTTCTTGAGGTCTTTTTCTTCTCATACAGGCCATGTCTTGCAAGTCTATGTTTGGGTTCATTTTTCTTCGCATAATCCAAAGCATCATAAATCATGCCGCCACCAAAATGGGTTCTGAATCCAAACACAAAAATGACATCTGGTGTGGTCTTGTACATTTTGGCAAGTTTTTCCCGAATTTCTGTCTTAGGTACTGTTGCTTTCTAGGGTGAAGGACATCAATGACCATTTGTTTCCTTTGAAGTAGTTGATTGGTCATGAACTTCCGGGTCTGAATAGTTACCGTGTCGTTCATGATGGCAACAGATCCTCAGGCAGCCAGGGAGGAAAAGAGCAGGGAAGATTTCTCTGGTAAAGTCTGTGGCCCATTACTCTGGACTGAGCAGCACTTTAGAAAAAAAGATTAATTAGCTTTTCAGACCTAGCACTGTAGGTTATGGGTCCAGGGCTTGCTATCTATCTATTCAAGATCCAGGTCCTGAATAATGTCCATTAACATGAAAGCAATTCCACTCACATGGTTTAAAAAAATTACCTAGGAATTTAATCAAGGAGGCAAAAACTCCTACAATCAAAATTATAAAACACAAATGAAAGAAAATGAAGATGACACGGTAAAATGGAGAGCTCTCCAGAGATAATGGATTGAAAGAGTTAGTATTGTTGACGTATTTATACTGCCCAAAGTGATTAACAGATTCAATGCAACCCTCATTAAAACACCATTTCATAGAATTGGAAAAAGAATCCTAAAATACACATGGAAACAAAAAATACCTGGAATACCAAAGCAGTCTTGAACAAAAACTAAAACAGAAAAGCAAAAACAAAAACAAAAAAACCCCCAAAGCTAGAAGGCATCACAATACCTGATTTCAAGACACTGTAGAATCACAGTAACGGAAACAGTATTGTGCTGGCATAAAAACTGGCACATTCATCAGTGTCCCAGAATAGAGATGCTAGATGTAAACCTAAGTATTTCTAGCCCACTGTTTTTGGCTGAAGGCACCAAAAGCACACGTTGGAGAAAGGACAACCTCTTCAATAAACGGTGCTGGAGCAAACCAGATATCCACACTCGGAATATTAAAACCTGACTCCTGTATCTCACCATGTGAAAAAACACCTCTAAGATCTGTGTGTAAGATCTGAAAGTCTGGAACTACTAGGAGAGAACATAGATAAAACATTTCAATACATTGGCATGGACAGCCAAAAACGCAGGAAACAAGAGCAAAACTGGACAAATGACATCACACCAGTTTAGAAAACTTCCACATATTGGAAAAAACACCCACCAGAGTGAAGATCTATATGAGAAACTCAAGACACTTAACAAAAAACAAGCTGCGCAAATTTTTAAAAATGGCTAGCAAATAATGAAAAAAGAATATTCTTAGCCATCAGAGAAAAAGAAGTGAAAACTACCATGAGGTATCTTCTGATATCAGTTAGAATGGCTACTGTAATAAATGACAGTGAATATGTGGAGAAAAATGAATTCTTCTGTACCTATGGTGCCAATGTAAGTCAGTACAACCATTTTGGAGAAGAAAATAGTGGAGGTTTCTCCAAAACAAAAAGTAGAAGACCATGTGATCCACGGATCTTATTTCTTGGCATATATTAAAAGGAAATGAAATCAGCATACCAAAGAGGTACTTACATACCCTTGTTTATTAGGGGCACTAGTCACAGTAAGTTGGAGAGAGAATCAACCTACATGCCCACCAACAGATGAATGGATAAAAACTATGATATTCTACTTAATGAAATATTATTCAGCCATAAAGAAGAATGGAATCCTGTCATTTGCAGCAGAATAAGTGAAATGGAGGACATTAGGTTAAGTGAAACAAGCTAGATATAAAAAGACAAATACTTCTTGTTCCCTCTGATGTGTGGAAGTTATTTATTTTTAAGTCAAATGGAATGTAAATAGAGATTATTAGAATTTGAGAAGTAGGGGAGAGGGTAGATAAAGAGAAGCTGTATTTGGTCACTACGCACTATATGCATGTACTGAAATATCACACTGAACCTCATTAATAAGAACAATTAGCCCATAATAATAAAAATTTTAAGAAAAAGTAACCAAAAGATAAGAAATTGTTCTGCTTACCTATATCTAACTTTTCCTCTTTTTCCCATCTCAAAGACTTCCCACATACATTTTTCCCTACTCAGAGTCCTTTGGTGACCATGTGTGGTCAAATCATATCCCCTACATTCTCAATGGAATTCTGGAGTCAGACTGCCCTGAGTACTAGTTCCTACTGAACCACAGACCAACTAAGCCCAGCAGAAAATTATGATGCAAAACAATATCCAGAGTGCATTTAAAAATGATGTCAGGAAGTCATTAAAGGAATAGGGTCTATGCATGTGTCAGGTTGCTACTGGGGAAAGTAAACTCTTAAGCCAGACAGGAGAAAGCTAAGGGGAATGCTGACTTTGAGCTGGCCAAGGCCTGAAAACCATTCACGTCTTGTATTGGACATTGCACCTGAGTGATGGTCACAAGTTGTTGCTAATCAGTTGTGGGTTCTTTTGCTCAGTACAGATAGATGTTAGGAATTGACAAAATGCAGCTTCGCTAGTTGCTCTGAGGTTTGAACACCAAGGGCCCTCAGCTCTTAGCGTTATAGCTCTAGGCCCTGAAGCTGCCAGTTGACATCTATACCACAATAGTAATGTTTGGTGCTGCCAGTCAGCACTGCCTGTTGCTGGTCACTGCTGCTGCCAGCTGCTGCTGGTCAATGCTGGATACTGTCAATTGACTATGTCAGTTGCTGGTATTCGTCTTTGATCTTTGATGCCTGCTACCTCTGGAGCTCTTTAGAGCTAGGAGCCACCACCTTTTATACCTCGTTTTAAAACCAGTTACTCTGTCCACCCTATTCAGGACTACACTTGAGTAGAGCCCACACTATCTGAGTAAATATACAAGACCACTAGAACAAGGGTTTATTTAAACAGAGCCTGTGCTACATCACAGGAAAGTCACTACACTACAGCAAGCCTGCCTAAGCCAACGTGAGAAGTGTGAGAGGAGAGCTGCTTACACAATTTATATCGCATCTATAGGCCTGTGATTGGTCCAAATTGGAACCTACTGATTGGCTTAAACTGACCTAAACTCAAGCCTTCTATTCCAAACCGACTGATTGGTTCGAATTAAATTTTACTGCTTAGTCCCAATCCAAGCCCGCTGTGGTCAGGGCAGACATCTCCTGGAGCATGTGAGGAGCATCCCAGGCAGCTGTCATGGCAGCAGTGCAGTAAAACCTCAAGAAACATGGCTGTTGTGCCTCCCGAGAATGATGGCAACAAAGCCAGGAAATCGTCAGGATGTCTAGTTGTGTTTGTCACAGCTCAGTGGAGTTTGGGCTGTGTAGGGTGTTAGTAACAGGCTCAGGTGCCTCCCTGGTCTTTGCCACTAACCAGGGTGGGTTACCCTGCGCTTCGTCAGAGAGGCAGAGGCAGAATGAAGAGTGACGGGAGGGCAGAGGCGCTGCAGCCATTGCTGAGCTGCACCTGCTTGTCCGAGTGGCCTAGAGCATGACCACAAGGCAACTTGGGAGGAAAAGGGGTGAGTCGTCCCCGTCCATCCTCAGGGGACAAACAGGTCGATGAAGGGGAGGTACATGACTGCTGTCAGGGCACACCACATCTGCCTCTGCCTCAAAAGCAAAAGAGGAAGATGCTTCTTCTCTTTCTCAAATTGACCAACTAGCTTCGCACCGAAGGCCAAGCCCTTGCCATCCACCATGGGCAGTATGGTGTTGTGAGATCCAGTGTTAGTGTAGCTTTTCTGCACCGCTCGACTTTCTCCTTATCATGTGGCCTGTGTGACTTCCTTTGTCCTCAGCATCTTCCTTTTCCAATTCAGCTCAGAAAACCTGAGTGTCTCTGGATGACTCATTCAGAACTGTCTGAATCTATGTTCTCCTGAACCAAAATTCTCACACTCCAGGTGAAATTCTTCTAATTTTACAATCTCTGAGCTTGAACTGATCGGCACCTTGAAGTATTTATCAATTCTCTCAACGTAATCTGTAACTATAAGAAAATTCCAACTAAATATCAATTGGGCACTTTTTCAGAAGTTAGTCAAATTCTTTTAACTTTCCCTTTATTTATTTATTTTTTTTTTTTGGTGCTGGGGATGGAACTCAGAGCCTTGTGCTTGCAAGGCAAGCACTCTAACCACTGAGCTGAATCCCCAGCCCCTCTTTTAACTTTCATACAGAAAAATAAATGCCTGAGAATAACAAAAAAGATATAAACACGTAGTAGGAGGAAATTTGCTCACCATAATACAGTCAGAAACATTGTCAGTAAATCAAAATTTTACTCACCTAGGAGTAGAAAAGCAGAAGATGTGAATAGAATGGAAGACGTTCACATGTCTTAGGAAGTTCGAGAATATAATAAATGATAGCTGTTGTCTGCTCTGTACAGCAGGAGAGAGGTCACTTATTTAGTGCATGATCTGGGACAAAGATTATCTTAAGCACATACCAAAGCGAGTGTCTGTTCTGCTTTGAGACACTTGTCTGCATCTTTCAGTAAAAGATTTGCTCATGCTTTCTAAGGATGATACATGTCTTGGAAAGATGAGTAGCATGGGCTTTGGGACGGGAGGCTACAGGTCCACTATCCAATGGCAGACGATGTCTCACTAGCAGATAAGCCACTAGGTGGATCTGAGGCTGTGTCCTTCAATTTCTGATAGTTCCTACCACCGTCATCATGACCTCCACTTCCCTCCCTTCCCAGGGACAGCAGCTCAGAATAGAAACAGAGAAGAGGAAGGTACTGGAAGGTGTTTCCCATTTCCTCTTGGCCTCTTGGCCTCCCATCCGGGGGCCAAACTCCCTAGGAGTGTCTTGAACCTGCAAGGTGTTGAGGTGCATCTGAGGCATGTTGTCTGGCTCAGGCATTCAGAGGGCTCAAGGCCAGACCCCAAACCCTGCTCCCTTCTTGACCTTTCTAATGTTACCTCTTATAAACACTGTCTGTAAAAGCAGCCTTCCATGTGTCACAGACTTCTCCCACAAGCCAGGCAGTCTCACTGAAATTTAAGGCATTCAACTGCTTTCTTTGCAGGCTCCCTTTCTTCCCTGCCTCCCTCCCTTCAGTTCTCCGATGCCACCCTGCTGGGAAGACATTTGTATATGCAGACCCTCGCCTCATCTACACTCCCCACAATCCAGAGAGAGGGGAAAAGTGCAAGGAAATGTGAGACAGGTTGAGAACAGCTTTACTTTCCAGCATTAAAAGTCAGACAAAGAGTCACAAGCTCCAAGGAAAAAGGGAAGGGCAGGAAACACGTATAACCTTCCCTATCTAAATCTACTCTGGAGAGGGTGCTGGTGCCTTCTGTTCCAATCCACCCAGCACCTCCAGGGTCCTCCACATCTCATAGGCAGGAGTAAGGCCCACCATCCTGCCCAGGGTTGACTTGCTAGAAACCCAACCACAAGTTCACTCATCATTCTAAACCCCGGGAAGTTCCCATGGGACTTACTAGTTATGGTTCCAGAGAAAGGTCTGCTCTTTGTGCCTGCTTCTCTGTTCCTGCTCATTCTCCTCCCCAGCCCAGTATCCATCCCTTCCTATGTGTCAGAGCCATTTCAATCATCAGTCTGCCCAGGGTCCTTTTGCTCATTTCAAGATAGAAATTACAAAGAGGCAAGCAACACCAGCTGAACTTGGCTTATTCAGGGCTTATGCTCAAGCATGAGTGAGATCGTACACAGGTGAGTGTTGCAGACCGGCTCCCTGCGCAGGTGTCAGACACAGTTTTTTGTTTGTTTGTTTGTTTTTTTTATTTTAAAAATATTTATTTACATTTCCAATGAGAGAAAAAATTATAATTATGATACTAGAATTTTAAGAACATGTTTTAATTATAGAAAGGTGGGGTCTTTGAAGCAGATATATCAAAGGCAAGCATTATGAAGGATTTTTTTAATTTTTTTAAATTTTTAACCAAGAACATGTATTGGTACAATGTACATATAATGATCACATTCATCTCATTTATTTTGTACCTGTACATGACGCATCTTGGTTTTCCCCCCTCGTCCCCTCCCCTCCCCTCTGTTCCCTCTGTCCCTATTTCCAGCAGGTTTATTCACATTTCTCCATGAATTCCTTTTCCCCTTTCTTTCCTTTTTTCCCTTCCTGCTTTTCCCCCTTCAGACACAGTTTACAGTCCAGCTTCTCTCCTGCACAGGCTCATTTGGCAGTTGTTGCACACAACTCATGATTTCTGCACACGTCCTGTCTTCTGGTCTCAGCACCAAGGTTTTCCTTGATACAGTGAACTTCTTGTACACTTTGGGTCTGTCCCAGCTCAGAAAGAATGATACTCACTACTGCCAGCCAGAAAGGTCATATCCAGTGAGAATCAGCCATTCTGCACATGCCAAGGTTGCAGGAAAGTCTCTCAGAAGCACAGAAAAGCGTTAGTCATTGCAACCTAATTATTTTAGAGGACATAACCTATTAAAATAACTCACATTGAGGAAGAAAACTCCGATGGGAGGGGGTCTGGGCCTCCCTATTCTGTCTCATTGCCATGTTCTACCCATCACACACAGCAGGTACTTTAATAGTCATCATGTCTACTCCCTTTGTGGCTGAGAATAAAGCCCAGGAGATATGAAGCCATCTGATCAATGGCTCACTTGCCTGGACACTGACTGACCGATGGCCAGGCAGTTGCAAGTGTAACAAGAAAGAAAGAAACAGGTCTCCTCTCAGGAAGCTTTGGTTCCATAAGAGTATAGACACAAACCCCAAGAAATGTAATGCTGGTGAGATAGAAGATCCCACATGTGGACAGCAGATGTTGGGGTACAGTGGAAGGAGAGCCCAGTGCTCTGGAAGAAGCAATGAAGAGCTAGTAGATGAGCCAGGCACTTCGATTGAGGGCCCCACCCCTCTTGCCACACCACTCCAAACTGGGGCCCTGGAAGTGCTCCATGGGCATGGACAAAGCCAGCAATGGGAACTGGACATAGGGATGCAGATGCTGAGCAATCTCCTGCTCATATGTGCGGACTCAGAGAGACAGCCTCCCCAGGAGGCATTTGTTAGTCTTCTCGGATTCCTCCTGGATTTGGGACAGGACTTTCAGCCAAGACTCCTTGTTGAGTACCTCCTTGGAAACTTGCTCCTGGGTCATCTGTCTTTCCCAGGCTTCTTGACACAGATCCTTCTGCTGGGAGTATTGGTAAGCCCTGTTGCTGTAACAGCGACCTTCATTTTCCCACTGGATCCATTCGATCTTATTCATGAGCTCCTGTAGCTGGGCCTCCTTCTCCATCCCCTCTGCCCTGTTGTTGAAGCCACAGTGGCGCTGCTTGCACAGCACATGCAGCGTGGCGAGGCTCTGGTTGTCAGTCTCTTGCAAGTATCTGTCCAAGGTTTCTCCAGCCAGATCTTCCTTTTGGGTGAACACCAGGACAGTGTAAGCCAGGATCCCCACTCCAAAGATCTCCTGGAGACGCCTGACGGCCTGTTGGTCTTGTTCTGTGAAGCGGCCCACCTGCGTCACCAGGAGCACAGCGTGAGGCCCTGGGGAGGAGAGGGCTATGGCTTGGCAGACCTCCTCAGCCACTACTTCTGGCTGGACCCGAGAGGACAGAATGTCTGGGGTGTCAATCACCTCCAGTTCCTTCCTGTCCCACTCTCGCCTCCCTCTCTGGAAGGTCATGGTCACTGGGTTAGCACTGAGTTTAGATTCAAATACTTCCCTGCCGAGGATGGTGTTTCCTGTTGCACTTTTCCCACTTCCTGTTTTCCCCACCAGAATGAGCCTCAGTCTCCTTGGAGTGAATTCTTTCTCCCTCAGACCTGGAAACATCAAAAAAAGCAGAGGGAACTGGGTTTAGAATCCAATCTGCTCCATTTATCAGAAGCTATGTCCTTGGGTGCACTCCATTACCTTAGGGGCTCCGTTACCCTAAGACCTGTCATGGGTTCACGTTCCTAGTCTACATCCTTCAAAGTGGGGCTGAACAGTCTTATCTGGGGGCATATCAGAGCCATCACAGAGGGAGGATACTTGGGGATGCCAAACAGACACTGGAGACCTAATGCCAAGATTCTTAGATATGCCTGGGGCAGATGCTAAGACCTGGAACACGTAAAGTAACAAGTAATTACTGGTTTTCAACTCTGGTCCCCATTGAAGACACCAAGGGGTCCAGGTCACAGAATCCTAAGCCTCCCAAAGGTGGGTGGGCCTTTGTCTTCTTTTAACCTCCTTAGCACTGACCAGTTTGCTGCTACCTTCCTGCTGCCCTCAGTTGGCTGACCCACTTCCCAATTCTGGAAGAATGACATTGGCGCCCTCTAGTTTCTCCAAGAGGGTGAGAAAGGCATTTAGAGGAATTACAGATGGTCAGGTACTCATTCCTGCTGGCCAAGCCAATACACAGCTGGGGGAGGAGAGTAACTCCCACTGGAGCAGCTAGAGCCAGGTCCTGCCACTGGACTTTAAAGGCAAATATGAGAACTGAGATTAGTTTTTAAATTAGTTTCTAACCTTGATTACTGTAATAAGTGGTAAAAGAATGTTTATCACATTGGTAATTTTCTTATATAGTGGATTAGTACAACATTTTCCCCATGGCCCAGGCCCTCAGGGTTCATAAAGTATAAAAATAATTCATATTAAATACATAACAAATCGCAAATAATTTCTTGTGGACAGGCAAATGGGCGAGACTTCAGTATTCCTAAATTATGTCTCCCACCCAAGACCAGGTGTTTTTGTCACACTCACTGCTACGTAGCACATCGTTCCCAAGGATGAAAACCCAAAGTCTGAAGACTCTTTTCTTTGGGAATTATCAGTCTTACTTCCCTTTGCCCACCATACTTATCAGGAGTCTCTTTCCTTATTTTTTGGTGGAGATGGCTAAATCTCTCAACAGGACCCTTCGGCTGCCTCTCCAAGTACTCTACGTGTGCAGCTCATTCCTCCTGCACACCAACCACCCCAGCTGGTGCTGCTCACCAGGGCACCTCTGCTAGGGAAATATTTTTACCTCCTGACAGCTCTTTTGTAGGGCTCTGGGGAGGCAGGCTTGGGGAAATCTCTGAAATCAGCACATAGTCTTCTTCCTCCACCTAGAGAAAACAATAAAGAATTTTACCAATTTTCCAAATGAGTTTTACAGTGTACTTCACCTTTTACTTTTCTCTTGTGAGAGGGAAGATTTTTGCACTGGATTAAGGTCAAGGGAAACTGAGTAAGGAGAGGGTAGGAGAGAGCTAAGACATTCTCTGCTAGCTTTAGGGACCCCGTCCCACTCCCACTGTGGCCTCCATCTTGAGTATAAGCAATTTCACGGTGAAAGGAGCTGCGGGGCTGCAACGGATGAATGAATAGAATTTTGATGGACAAAGTCTGCCGGAGGAAGAGGAGGAGGAGCAGACACAAGCTGGCAGGCCCCTGAACCTGTGTGTCTCACAGTGTGCTTGGAGGGCATGAGTAAGACCCACCCAGGGTTAATCTTTGGAGAAGGCGGAAGTAAGGAGTGGAAGAACTGGGTTCTGCTGTGAATAAGATGACAGCCGTGGGGACCTTCGGGCCCAGATACCTCAGTGCTCAGTGAAGACCATCACGCTTCTTGGGCCATGATGTCCCTTCAGGGTAAACACTGGACCTGAACTGGAAGATGCCCTGAAGGTCTCTTTCCATACAAGGTCCCATCATATGAACAGCAGTTTAGAGCAACTCTTAGGTTCTTTGCACATTAGGGCCACATCATCCCCAGCCAGGACCACTTATCACCCATCTGATGAGAGCTAAATGTGCCCTCACTTCATGGACTAACACGGTTGTCTATTTCAACAGCCCACAGTGCTGTATCTACTTGGTTTTCTCTGCGGAACTGGGGAGAAAACTGCGCAGACCATGACTGCTTTTCTGGTATGTGTAATCATGTGTAGGCAGATTATACAAGTCCAGGTAAAGGTTCTGGGCTGTGCAGAAGCCCAGTTCCAGGAGATCTCAGCAGACATGGTGTTCTCATCACCACAACACTGTTGGATGTTCCTTCTGCTCTGTTCATCTGACAAACCATTTTATCCTCCCCAAACCTCAGGAGCTGGCTCAGGGCAGGCCACTGTGGCTCTAACGGGGTAGGCTGGGAATGAAGGAAGCCTGGGAAGATTTGTTGACGTCCCAGAAGGAGAGAGGAAGCAGGCCAGGTGGACAGCCTCACACAGACCTGCTCAGCCGCATGCTGGTAAGAACACAGTGTTCCACCTGCCAACGGGGCTTCAGTGAATGGAGCAGGGCTGCCCCCACTGTGCCCCAGCATGGCCTAGAATGGGTCTTCACCCTGGGAGCCTCACTGCCCCGTGCCAGGCCCCACCAGGAACAGCAACATGCACACATACACTGGCCACACTTTGTAGTTTTTTCTTTTCCCCCAACTCAGAAGATGGAGCTGATACTATGACCTTTGTTATGTTACCCAGGAAAAGAAAAGAAAGAAAAATTCACAGGAGAGTGTTGCCAAATATTAAGCAGTTTGTGGCAAAATTCTTCTGACTTCCTAGTCACAGCTCTTTCTATCACATCACAACACACACACAAACACAAATACACCTACACAACACACATGTACCACCCACATATGCCTGTTGACACACTAATACACAGAAACACACACATAACCATATATATACACACTAACATATGTACGCAACACATATATCTGCACGAACAGCACTTGCACAACACACACACGTACATATGTAAACACACACATACACATAAACACATACACACACCCAAACGTGACACATATCCCATTCGTACACATACATGTAAACACACATTCACAGTAATGCAGCACATACAGAAACACACACACACGTGGACTTACCAACCGGCAGGCCAACAAGCAGGAAGAAGGGCCACGTTTCCCATCTCTCTGGACCATGCAGCCCCGCCAGTTCTCTGTCTCTCCCTTTGGGGTGGACACATGGTTGTTTCCCTGGGGAAGTGAGCGGCAAAGCCAGTAGAAAGCTTCCGAGACGTATGAAATCATGGAGCCAAAGACAGTGCTCGCTTGTATTTTTCAGCAAAATTTTTGATCCGAGCTCAAAAACTGTTCTTGAAAGAACAGAGTCCACTGTGAGCCAGAAACAGGAAGTAGGCAGAAACACAGGAAATCAGGCCCTTGCACTTGTAATCTTAAGAGCAGAAAGAAATTAAATACCAGTGTTGGGGTTATTTTTATCCTGATCCTCAATACCTCGGCTCAGAGGCTTAACAAGCACTAAGTAGCTCAGAAAGCTTGTGCCCAGGACACAAACTACTGATCTTTCCTTTCTGAGCCTTGTCCTATTCCCGGGGACTCCTACAGGTTCAACACTGGGCAAATATTCATTGTTACTTCTCTTCCTCTAATCCTTCCTTCCTTTGAATATTTTCTCTCAGAACAAGGTCTGATACTCAATCTTTCTAAGGCATAAATCACTGTTAAAAATTTTAATTGTTCTATAGTCTGAAGATGTGCATCCTAACAAGAACAAAAACAAAAGTATGTGTAAACGATTACAGAGGACATTGTAATGAGGAGGGGTGGTATTGCAGAGACAGAGTAAACTTTAGGAGAAAAACCTTAAGATTCTCGAAGAAAACATTTTCTAGTATCTTCTTCACAGTTCTGACCAGCCTTAGAAAGAAAGAACTAAAAACACCTCTGTGATAATATGGTTACCGCGTGATTTTCGAAAACTAAGATTCCCCTAAAAGCCTTACTCAAGGTAAGAGAGTAGTTCTCATTTTCTTTTGTTTTGTTCTGATTGATCTCCAAGGAATACTTACTATAATAGTTACATAGTGTAGAAATCTAATGTTCTAATTTAAATCGTTCTGTAAATGCTTTAACATGATTAATTCTTAGAAGTCATGTGTTGATCTTTACCATTCTTTCCATTGCCTAAGAAATGAAAATACTGTTGCTTCAGCCTTTAAAACGAACTACCTATTATCAATTTTGGTAGCTGCCATTTTCTACAAACTGATCTTGGAGAAGAAGCCAGAGGTCAGCTGAGTGTTTGGCCACAGAGATTTTCCAAATGTTTGTTACTGCATCAGAACTGGATGTCATCGGACAGATACAGAACGTAAATCTGACGTTAAAAATATTTTTTTCAGCTTCGCTTTCGGTGATTTTTTTTTGCAAGAGGAAGTTTCACAATTACTGATTGTGAATTCAAATATGGAGATCCCAGGTACTGAAATCAAGACGACTTTACCCTGGAGAGGCCTCGCATCTGTTTTTACTAGGAACTGAGAAGGGGATGTTGGTGCTACTGAACTGAGGCGGCATTGGCCCCATTCTGGGGTCTCTGGCTTCATCAACAAGAAGGTCAAAATGTGTGCCCCAGAGAGAGCAGCCGAAATCTTCACCTGTCTTTGGGTCAGCCAGCATTTCCTTGAAGTTAGCGCTCAGAGCTGTGAGTTTAAGTTGTATTTCTGTGTACTGCTACTACTTCTTGTGTTTCGCCCAT
This sequence comes from Hystrix cristata, assembly GCA_004026905.1. NCBI lineage: Eukaryota > Metazoa > Chordata > Mammalia > Rodentia > Hystricidae > Hystrix > Hystrix cristata. The sequence continues at coordinate 46,153 of PVJO010012417.1, forward strand.
ACGGTATTATCCCTGCTTCCTACAAGCCAAATAATGTTGTTTTGTTGAGGAAGGGCCTCTTTGTGCTGCCGATCTTTTAAACAGAGTACATCTCCATAGAATGTGCTCTGCAGTCTTTCTCCCGTCTTGCTTACACCACACGCCTTGACCAGAACCCAGGCACCTGGCTCCAGCTTCAGTGACCTTGGCAGTTAGCTGACTCATTTTGTCCTTGTTGGTTATTTTGGAGGCTGGGACGCGAGAAGAGCACATGGGTGCTTGGTGGACACCGATGGCCTTGGACATCGTCGGACTCTGAGGGGTTCTGGTGGTCACAGTTACAAATAGCTAAAAAAGACAAAAACACGCATTTCCAAAAAATATGATGATCATAAGAGTGATAAGTAACGTGTACATAGTACTTATTGTAACCAAGCACTGCTTTAAGAGCTTTATATATGTTAACCCATTTATTTGCCACAGCAATCCTTTGAGGAGGAAGATGTTCCGTCCTCAGTTTTTACAGATGAGAACATAGAGACAGGGAGGTTAGGTGTCTTGATGCTTAATTAACTTACCAACTTGCCTGGGCTATGATACGCAGTTGTTCAGCTGACTACTACCCTGGAAGTTGCTGTGCAGTTATCCTTTAGCTGTGGTTAACATTCACTTGAGTGAAACAGATTGCTACATCCAGCAGACTTGAAGATAGGCAGCAGGGGAAAACAGGATTCATGGTGAGCTGGTGCCACAAGGCTCAGGAAATCTGCTTGGAATAGATGGAGCCAGGAATATGTGTGCCACATTTGCACTCCAACTGAGGGATGCCTCCCCCCCCAAAAAAAAGCAGACCACCCTGAGATTTATGCCCCCAGTAACCCGATTCACTGGACTAAACATTGAAAGACATCCCGTTCTAGAAGGGGACTGAAATAAAGCCTGGGCTTTTCCAATCAGTTCCCTCTTATTTCCAAAGATTGTCATTCTAGAGCATTCTAAAGTTATTCTTGATAGCTACAAGTGACGAAAGGGGGAAACTGTGTCCACCAAGGCCACACAGAGGACTGTCCTGCGGGGACTCTACATGTACATTTCCCCTGAAACTCATTAGAACCCTGTTGGGGGAAGTAGAGGAGCTATTATGTTTACTCATCAGAAAAGAGCCTAGAAGACTGGTGTAGGGATCTCATGGTGGGGCTTTGACTGTTTGAACTGGGGGAAGTACAAACACTTCCCAGCGAGGAGGTCTCTGCAGAAGAGGAAGAAGTGCCCAGACGTACTCTCCAGGTGCCAAAGAATTTCCATTTCCTCCTCTCCACTCCCCTTCTGTTTCCAGCTTCCTGTGCCAACAGATGGATTAATGTATAGCTTCTGTGATCCTAAAATTGACCCTGACCCTTTTCCTCCCCTGCTGGGATTTGCTATTGGAGGAGACAGTGGCAGTAGCTGGATGAGGCTCGTAAGTGGAAGGCCATGCTGTGGCCCCTTGCAACTTCCAGCCCTCCACCATGACTCCTCCACACAGCCACCGACTGTGCCAGTGTGGGCACGGCCCCCGTCTGATCTCGGCAGTTAGCTGACTCATTTTGTCCTTGTTGGTTATTTTGGTGCCTCTTCTATGACAGACATTCAGTGGTGAGAATTACCATGAGATTCAAAGATTTTTCACTCTTCATGCCTCCACTCATGTCCCCATCATAGTTGTTTTCTCTTGCTGAAGCTGAGTATCACAGTCTGCGGAACTTATGAGGAATATAAGCTTATTTGTCCCATAGTTCTTGAGGCTGGGACATCCAAGATCATGGTGAGGGCATCTGATGTGGGCCTTCTTGTAGCATCATAACAAGGCAGAGGTGAGACAGTAAATGCACTGACTCAGGACTCAGGATAGCAAATACACTAACCCAAGACTCCCTTCCTCTTCTGTTAAAGCCACTAGTGCCTTTGTGGGCCCCCACCTTCATATCCCCAGCTAATCTAGATTGTCCCCCAAAATGCCCACGTCCAGTTACCATTAATATATGAATTTGAGGATCAAGTTTTCAACACATGAACTTTTGGAGGACACACTCAAACCACAGCAGCTACCTGCCTGCTGCAACACCAGCTCTTGTCCTCTGTCCTCTCTTCTACATGCTGGCCTTATTGGCCTTCCCTAATTTAAATGTTTCATCCCACCTCTTCTATTTATTAATAACGTGATATGATCTGCTACCAAGATATTTCTCAGGAAAAGTATCTATGAGTAAAAAGATCTTGATAAACACTTTCTGTGGAAATGGGACCTTGAGAACATGAGTCAGCAGAGCCTAGGTGTCTTGGCTACTGTCGCCACAAGTTAAAGGAGGAAATATTTATTTTAGCTCACAGTTTGTTGAGGTTTCACTCCATAGTCAGCTGGCAGGGTGGCATCACAGACGAGAAACAGTCCATGGAATTGCAGGCAGGCAGGCCACAAGCAGCAAGCAGTAGGAGCCCACCTTCCATCTTTCCCCTTTATTCTATTCAGGCTACAAGCCTAATGGTTGGTGCCACCCACTCCCAGGGTGGGGCTTCCCATTACCCACACCCAGAGCAATGCTAACCAATCAGCAGACTAATCTAATTATTACACATCTTTAATCCATATTCACATACCCTAGATCCAGCCATCTCTGAAAAGCCCCACCTATGAGCACATGAGGCTTCAGAGAGACATCTAGATATAAGCCATAACACTAGGCAACCCAGAAAATATCAAAGTGCTCTTGATTAACTGTGGACAGGCTCACTTATGAATATTTATGAAAAGGAACACTAAATATCAGTAAGCAGTTTCTTAGAAGAATAACCCTGCCTTACCAAGGATGCGAGAAGAATTGAATATTAGGACATTTGTAAATAAAATTCACAATGGCAGTAATATATCCATAAAGAAGAATACTTTGATCTTCTACTTAGATGCTGCTATGGTTTACACATTCTTTAAATGTGTCCACAAGGCTGCAGGCAGTACAGTCTTGGTCCTTGGTGTGATGATGTTTGGGGGTGTGAGAATTTTAAGAGATGGGGTTTGATGGAAGGTCTGCAGGTCACTGGGGGAGTGTCCTTAGAGGGGATCAAGGTCATTCTCCTCAGACACTGAGATAGTTCTCCCAAGATGGAGCCATCATAACAAGCGTGAGCAAGCTTGGCTCCTCCTCTGAGTCTACCTTCTCGCTTCTCTCCCTCTTGCACACACTCCTGCCATTGTGGTGCCATCTTCTGTGAGGCCATCACAAGAGCCAACACCATGATTTTAGGTCTCCAGAACAGAGTCGAATAAATCTCTTTTCCATATAAAGTACAAAGACTCAAGCATTTCTTTATCATAACAGAAAATAACCAGTACAGGTGCTGGAAAGGTCATTGATAAAATCTAACCACTTTTTGATTGTTTTAAAGTCTCCTAAGCGTGTAAGACAGATAGCTAAACCAATGTGTCTCAAATCCATGATCTGGAAATCAGTCACCCCCAAGCTAATTTGGGTGAAAGACAAATATGCAAATGTTGACTACTAGGTCTGCAGTTGTCTGGAAAGTATGCACTGCAATCATAAATACAAAGGCAATATATGTATAAAAATTGCAAACTGCATATAAAATGATCAGTATCTGGGATAATATAAATATATATCTGGGAAAATAAAGAGAACAAATTGAGAAGCTACTATAAAAGAAAATTTACTAATGTGGGAAGTACAAATGAAACTAACAATTTACTAACACACAAACAATAACAAGTTAGCTATCACTCATAATATTTAACAATGAAAAGATAAAATATCTAAGGATAAACTTTTTGAAAAGTGTGTAAGATCTATATAAATAAAATTTCAAGAAACTTCTGAGGATAAGTGTAAAACAGAAATCTCATGGAATGTGTGATGAAAAGCTAAGTTGGTATTTTGGAAAATTCCGTGGTAGTATTGATAAAAGCTGAATGCTACTCATAACCAGTATCCAGCCATTCTACTTCTGGATTAAAAACTCAACAAGAAATTTGTGTTCAGTAGAAGAGGATGACCATGATAGTTAGTTATTTATAATAGTAATAAACTGCAAATAACACAAATGCTGTAAATGATGGAGCCCAAATGAACTGGGCTGTACTCAACAAAATAGGATTCGGTAACGAGAATACACCATCAATAGCTATATATTGTAATATGTACAAATTTATCAGCTTACAGCAAACAGAAAAAAGATACAAAAGTGTGTATATTATAGTACATGAGTCCATTTATTAACAATCTTTGAAAAGTGAACTAATTCATGCTATTAAAAGTCTAGTTCAAGTTTACTCCAGGAGGGTACAAGGGTCAGTCTGGGATGCTAACAATGTCTTCCTACTTTTTTCAGGTGTTGCTTACTGGTCGTAGTTCATTTGGGACAATCCACAAAACTCTAAATTTATTTTAGTCCTTTTCTCCATTTATATTATGCACCTACAATAATTTAAAACTGAAAATAAAAAAAAAGCACTAACTGATGTATATACAGGCACAGGACTACAAAAAATACAGTTGTGCAATACTCTTGAAAGGAAAACTCTATATCACAAAAATGTCAGCAAATTCTGCCCAGTGGTACCTATAAATTTACTGTAATATCAGCACTTTTTTTGTTTTTTTGTTTTTTGGTTTTTTTGAGACAGGGTCTCACTCTGTAGTCCAGGCTGGCCTTGAACTCATTGTGTAGCCCAGGCTGGCCTTGAACGTGTGGCAATCCTCCTGCCTCAGCCTCCCCAGTGCTGGAATTACAGGCACACACCACCGCACCTGGCAATATCAGCATTTTTTAAAGCTTCTAGATTTTTTTTAAACTCAAGAAGTTGGTCTTTATGTAGAGGTTTAAAACACCAGCAAGTAAGCCAGCCCCTTATGAGAAGGAAACAAGCATGCTACACGCAAAGATCTCTAATGAAGCCCTCAACTCTCTCCAATGCCAGGCCTCAGGATGCTAAGTGTGGAACCCTCATCCCGGATGACTCTTCAGCTCCCACCAACTCAGGGAGAAACACTAGACAGTGTTTTCTGGATGTCTCAGGCTGAGGGCGCCGGTCGCGGGGTCTGCGATGAACATGGGCGGGCATGAAAGATTTATCTAGGATTGCTCCTGGGACTAGTAACTATGGACAGTGACAAAAGCAGAGGATGAGTCAGAGCAAAACCCAGGGAGTCAGATCACAGGAGCTCAGCAGCGTGGGTGGCCCGAGGGAGCGGTCCCTTACTGGGGACGGGGCAGGCTTTTCGGCCCGTCCATTGCCCAGTCATGGATGTGAGCTTCCCAGGACACGGGGTGGTCTTGAATGAACTGGCTGTATTGAGTTGAGCACTATCATCCTGGGGTGGCCAAGATGGGGACAGGGCTCAGCTGAGCCGTTGGCGTCAATACCACCACAGAAACTAGGCTTCACCAGTGCTGAAAAGGTGGGATGAGGAGCATCCTGGTGACAGAACACGGAATATAAAAACATCAAATAAAATTTAGGCCATTGTGGAGCTCTCTGTATTGAGCAGAACAGAACAGTGACTATAACTTCAGACATCCCAGGAGGAGGGCAGGAGGCGCAAGGCGGCAGACGCTGCACTCAGACAGAGTCAAAACAACAACCACATTACAGGAGGGCAAGCTCCTGTCTGTCAGTGTGAAACCCTTCCGCGGCGGCTCCGCCCACTCTGGCTTCAGCCCTCAGACTCACACACCCCACCACCCCCACCCCACCCCCACACACACACCCACTTTTGGGAGTTCAAGGAGAGCTTTACTTCGGACCGTCCATGGCGTTTTGCAGGAATGTCGGGCGGTAGGGGGTAACAGACCGGCGCACATGGGGTGCAGATGTGTGGGAGAGGTGCTGAGAGATTCCTAGCATAAATTCCATCCTTCGCCTCTTTAACAGGACAGATCTTTGCCCAATAGGGACCTTCCACCCACCCTCTAGTTGATGCTGTTCCCTGAAAACCTTCAGATCTAGGAGACTTGTTAGAAGTCCCCAAGTCTAAATGCACCCTAACTCTCTTTGATTCTCAAAGAAGAATCAAACCACAGTGAATTCATGAGGCTCCCAGGGTCTTCCAGGTAGACAAAGTAAGATTAGCATCTGCTCTACTGATCACACATGTGGATCCAGCTGACGCTTCTCAGGAGGAGGCTGCAATCCTGAAAATGTGAGAGGTGGGGTGGAGGAGGGAGCTCCAGGGACGAGGCGCACAGTTCCGAAGACTTAGGGTGATCCGTCCCTCGGCTGAGCCTGGGCTGCAGTGCAGCTCTGGGTCCCTCAGCGATTTCCAGCCTGTGGGTTTCCTTCGCACTGATGGTGCTTATGAACTGGTGCTGTTCCCTATCCATAGCCTCAGTCCTGAGGGGAAGCCACGGGCGACCTGCATAGAACTTACACCGTGGAGCCTCATGACTACCTCGGAGGGTTAGTTTCATTGTCCCTTTTCAGAGTAGAAGGACCCGATTCTCAGGAGCTCAGGAACTCTGGAGCGGTGGTCTGGGCGCAGTGTGGTCTGCCCACTCCAGAGCACATTCTCTTTTCTTGTCTCAGCCTTTCTCCTAGCTGGAGGCGCCTGAGTCTCGCAGGAACCACTAGAGAAGGCTTAAAATGACTCTATCTAACAGTGTCTCCTGCCACATTCTGTCTGGAAGGAAGAAAGGCTGGCAGAGAATAGGCAGCCCTCCTCTGGGATCCCCATTGCGGGTGGCTCCCTGCCCACATTCCTAGGAAGGAAACTCCCTCTTCCCTCCTGCTCTATCTCTGGTGGGATGATAACTGATAGGCAGCGTCCCTGTGAGGAGAACCAGGAGGAGGCCGTCCTGTGCCCCATCTCAGAGGGAGAGTGCTGGAGGCAGCTGGACTTCACCTGGGATGCTTGCTCTGGGGGACCTCCACATTCAGGCTCCTTGGGCAGGGGATTTGGCATCTCGAAGCCACAGTTTCCTCACCTCTAAAATTAGAATAGCACTCATTTCACCTGGGTGATTAGGAGGAGTAAAGAGGCCTGGAGAACATTTGTATGGCAGGGTCTGGACTGCAGGATATAGTCAGTTCTGGTTACCACACACACACACATACACACACACACACACCCCTCACGCCTTTTAATAAAGGAAATGTCACAGTTTTCCAGAGGCAAATGTGATGAATGCCCCTTATGCATCACCAGCTTCCATAATTCCTGAACGCTGAATCATTTTGAAGCATTAATATACATCATATAATTTTATTGGCAAATGGGTTAGTATTTGTATCAGCAACATTACTTTTCATCATGACTATAATACTAATGATTTTATAAAACCGTAACTTTATAAAATATGCTGTCATTAGTGTTCAGATTTCATGGATTATTTTATAATGCATAAATCATTCATTTTGTTTGAATCAGGCTGCCCATAATGCCCAATAAAATGATCCCGGGTTACTTCACGGACGTCTGCCCAGAGGTTTGAGTTAGTCATGTCCCAGGAATCCCTGATGTTTTTGGAGGAAAACTGTGCTGTAGACTCTGATTGAGCAGAAGTGGTCAGGGCTGCTGGGTGTGGCATCATTCTTGGTCTTTTCTATGTCTCTACATCAGTATCGGGATAGGAGTGTGTGTGTGTGTGTGTGAACATTTCTAACTGCGTGCAATGCAGACACATAGATACATAACACCTTGAGCACACCAGTATCACAATTTTTGCTATCATTGTGATCATCAGACGGCTTAAAGGCATTTCCCCGTTCATTTTGATCTTTGGATACACTCTGCTAGTGAAGTGAACTTGTTTTAATGATACATACTCAGGTATGTCCACGTGGGTCATTTTATATTTGAGTTTTTGAAATTAATTTTCAAAATTCTTTTGTCACAAAATCAAGTACAAAATTCACAGCATTCCAAATCGAGCAGTGATTTCAAAAAAGTCTGGCTTCTTCTGCCTCTTACCTCCTGCCACCTTATTTCTTCCCTGAATTTGTCTCTTTCTCTGTCTCCCTCCCCCCTCCATCCCTCCATCCCTGTTTTTGTTTCCCTCTCCCTAGTTCCCACTGGCTTGTGTCTTCACCCTTAAAATGACAAGTCTCACTACTGCCTGTATTCTATCCTACTAGCACTCAGCATTTACTCATCCTTGTCCTTTTCCCATTTGTCTAACATGATTTGCAAGACATTTGTCTCTTTGTTCGATTCTATTGTATATGTTGCTAACTCAGATCCCTCTGAGACACTTTTTCTATTTAAAATACAATATTTAAATATGATTTTTTTCTTTAGGTTTATAATCTTCAGGCCAAGGATTATGTCCCCAAATTGGATAGATCAGGGTCTGTTTGTGTTTCCAGTGCCAAACTTCCACACAGAACGCCTCTATAAGCCTAGAGATCCTGCCTGCTGCCTCTTTAGTCAGCCCGTCACCGGCACATGCGTTTCACTTTAACGTTCTTTTGGTGCTATGAGCAAAGAGGAGCAACTTTCTACGGATCTAAGATCAGTTAGAGTTCTTTTTTTCTGGGAATTGTTTTCCTCTCGCTTGCCATTTTTCTCAGCATTATTAGTCTACTTACCTCTGCTTTAGACTCTGCGGCAGGAAATTTAACGCTTTGTGTTCTCTCTCTTTTTTTTTTTTTTTTGGTGCTGGGGATTGAACTCAGGGCCTTGCGCTTGCAAGGCAAGCACTCTAACCGCTGAGCTAAATCCCTAGCCCGCTTTGTGTTCTGAGTGAGACATTATAATGTAGTTCGTATGCTCTTTGCAGTTACTTATGGTATTTAAGGTGTGTTCTACCACACACAAGTTGGTTTTCTTATATCAAATTACTTTTCTTCAAAAATCGTAAATTTCAGTTTTTACAGTCAGTTCTCTAAGTCAGTGAGCGTTCTCCTTGTATTTTTTTTTAATTTTTTATTTTTACCAAGAACATATAATGGTACATTGTATACATAATGATCATAATCAACATGGTTATTTTGTACCTGTACATGATACATCTTGGTTTTCCCCCTCTTCCCCCCTTCCCTTCCCCTCCCTTCCATTCACCCACCCCTCCCTATTTGCAACAAGTGTAGCTACACTTTACCATTTTTTCCCCTTTCATCTTACTTTTCTTTTAACCTTCTTCTTTATCCCCCTTTTCCCTATCTAGTTCTCCTCTCTTTTGAATACTCTCTCTCTCTTTTTTTTTAAACATAATATCTATTCTACCCCTTTGTCCTTATTTACACTTATGGTTTCTCATATCAGAGAAACAATTCGATGTGCACTAATAAGTGTCTGATTTATTTCACTTAGTAGTATGTTCTCAAGGAACATCCATTTACATACAAATGACTCTAGTTTATCCTTTTTAATGGTGGTGTAGTACTCCATTGTGTAGAAAAACCACATCTTCTTTAGCCATTCATCAGTTGTTGGGCATTTAGGTTGTTTCCAAGACTTAGCTATTACAAATTGTGCTG
>PVJO010012418.1:0-55613 GCA_004026905.1 Hystrix cristata
GTTTGATCTTTTTGAGTTCTTTATATATTCTGGATGTTAGACCTTTATCTGAGGGACAGCTGGCAAAAATTTTCTCCCAGTTTGTGATTTTTTGCCCTACTCTATTAGTAATTTCTTTTGCCGTGCAAAAGCCTCTTAATAGGATGTGGTCCCAAGCATCAATTCTTTGAATTGTTTCCCATGCAGCCTGAGTTTTATTGCACTTTATTTTAATATTGCGTTCATTTTGATTTTTTTTTTTTTTTGCCGGTGGTATATTCCACAGCCAGTTCATCCTGTCTTGCACGACCTCATTTGTGGCTCCCTTCCAACCGCAGTGCTCAGCCGGGTCGGCACAGACTTCAAATTGGCCAAGTGGAAGCATTTACACCGTAGAAACCGGCAACTGCTACAAATCAGAGTTTTGTTTTGGAAACAATTGTAAAACTTTTACCAGCACTGCACTATTTTTAATGCATTTTAACATTTCCATACCTTTTAACATTGGACTTCTTACGTTCTGCATCTTTGCTAAATCCAAGCTGAAAGTCAAGTCGCTGTCTTATGAAGGCCCGGGGAAAAGCGAGACACTCCAGCAATAAGTCGGCATTACTTCTCATGACTGTAAAATGATCTATAAAGACTCGTGTGACTTGCTCTGTGTGTGTGTGTGTGTGTGTGTGTGTGTGTGTGTGTGTGTAGGGGGACAAGTTATCCACATGCACCCTGGAAAGGCTGCTCCCCTCATGACTCCCTCTACTTACAGCAGTGATTTCCAGACACACCCTTGTTCTTCTGTCCCCAACCTGATGAATGTCTGCAAGGGCGGATCCAGGACCCTGCACATGCTAAAATCTGTGGGTGTGCAGGTCCCCTATAAAGCACGGTAATATTTGTGTATCACTGACACAAGATATCTTCCCAGGATAAGTATCCTTCTGTAGATTTTAATCCTGTCTAAAGTAATTAGAACACATAATACAATGTAATGCTATATAATAAATTGCTATACTATCTTGTTTAAGGAATAATGACAATGGAAAAGTGTGCATATGTTCACTACTGGTGCAACTTTTACTGAATATTTTTGTTCCCTGGTTGGTCAAATCTGCAAATGTGGAACCTATGGATACAGAAAGGTGACTATTATTAGATGTTATATGTTGCATTACACATATTGTTACATAAGTGTAATATACTCTGTGTATACACTGGGATTTTTATTGATTATAATTTTATATCCAAGTAAATGTATTGATCTATAAATTACACAGATTACAAAGAAAAAGCTTAAAGGATAAGAAAATCAAATAGAAAAACCTTAATGGATAAGAAAAAATTAATTAAATTACTATTTTGGAGGATTGTTTAATATTTTGATACAGTTATTTAAAAATAATGTTTTTTTAATGATGGTTTTAAGTCCAGTTTAACATACTGTCAGCATCTTGAGACTGAAAATCTACTTTACAGGACTCATCCAAAAGGAAAGAGTGTGTTTTGTTTTAGTGAATTTACTTGTTTCTGCTTTTCGATAGTCTTTAGAAAGTATGCTCTTATTTTTTTAGAAATTGGCCAGTATGTTGCCATCTTTCCTGAGGTACTGAGTGGTCATTCTGCTAAACTCGTCATGTATGTAGTTTTGTGTTTGTTATAGCTGTTGTGAGATGGTTCAAGCCCACCACAACTCAGCTTAGTACAGTATCTAAGCTGAGAAAGTTTGCAGATCTGAATGTACTTATGGGCCACATTTTTTATGTCGTATTTAGGAACAATATTACATAATAACTAAATGTGTCCAAATGTTGAATCTTAAAATGTTCTCTCCATTATATAAGACTCTTCCCAAAAGTAGTTACCTTTTCATTTACTGCTAAAACCTTGTTTTCACTTTGACAGAGCAGATGAAAGGAGTGTGTTTTATAATACCTTCCAGGAAACGTTCTGAGAGTCACTTATTATCACAGAAAAAGTCAGCAAATTTGGAATATTCATCTACTTAAAAGACAGAAAGTTCATGCATTTTTAATGTTGAGAATTCTCTAAGTAAATTGCTATAAGACAACTAAAAAACTACCTTGTGGCTACAAAATACATGGGACACATGTGTAGACAGATGTACACACACATACAGGTTCTACATATACATATGTTTGATTATATTCATAAACATTTCCTTAGACAACATCCTTTAGTCACATGCAAAGCACCTATCCATTCTTACTTGTATAGAGGCACGTATATTTTATGAATACTCATAATAGACTCATATGTCCAAAAACATACATGAATATGAAAATATAATTCTATGCAGATTTTATAATCTTATTATCAGAATTATATGCAATCACATCATATCCATAAATACTTTTGGTGTGCATACATACTTCTTTATATGCATACAGTCCTTCATGTAACTTGACAGACGTGTATGTGTCTTTGCACAACCCTGTGCGTGACACACTCCCGTGCTTCGTCCTGGACTTCCTCCGTGTGCCTATCGCACATGTGCTGCTCAGGACACTGTGATTGTCAGCTTGCTCAGCCACAGTGAACTTCTGCTGGCACCGGCGGGTGAGTGGACACGCTCAGCTTCCCCCGCTGGGACATCCAGTTCTCCACACACGACTGTCGTATGGCAAACTCAAGGTGCCCGCATCTGTGTTTAAATGTTAGTCCAACTTAGTTCTCTATTTCCATAGATCAAAAAGCAATGTAAAGTAGGGTTCTACTGTGTTTCTCCCTCCACTGCCATAGCTCACCTGCGTCTCTGCCTTAGCCGAGACAGTTCAGCGTGGCCCGTGGCTGTGCAGCAGCTTCCCAACATCTTAGGACTGGCCCGGCTCCTGCCTCTCAGCCTGTGGCCGCCTGTCCTTAGAAGGCTGGGTGCTCAGCATCCTCACCTCTGTGTGTTCCCTGAATCTGGCCAGACAGAACTGACCCACAGAAGAATGATCTTGTCTTAGTTACTTTTCTCTCATTGCTGAGACAAAATGCCCGACACCCAAAGTTGAAGGGGGAAAAGTTTATTTAGCTCACAGTTTGTAGAGGTTTTAGTCTGCAGTCAGCTGGATCCAAGGCAGGGTGGCAGGCAGACAGGCAGAAGGCAGCAAGGGACCTAAGCAACATCTTCCTATGGTTTACAGTTTATCCAGGCTGCTAGGATTAGGGTGGTGCCAAACCAACCAGTGGATTGATTTAGTAATCACCTGCCTTTAATCCCAGCATCACACAGTGTAGGTCCAGCCACCTCTCATCCAGCCTCCTCTTCTGAGGCTTTGCGGGGCCATTTAAGCACAAACCATAACAGGTCTCAATGTTTAAAATAAGAAATTGGTAAATGCGGCACAAAGCACCTACAGGTGGGGGGGAGATGGATGTGAGCAGGGAATCAGAACAGAATGGACACAAAAGCCCAGTTGGGTGGTGGCATGAGCAAGTCAGCTGACATTAGGGTGTCCATCCTTCCCACCCAACCTCTGTGTGTTAGCTCTGATTTTCATAACATCCCTGCAAAGCAGGCACCACAATCCCAAATTCACTGGAGGGGAAACTAAGGCATGGGAAGAGTTGAGTGACCTTACTGGACATCACTCACCTACTGAGTGCCAGTGTCAGGCTTCACGCCTTGGTCTTTAGCTCACAGACACACTCACTGTACATGGCATCACACTACTTTCTCTAGAAAAACTGCAGTTTTAAAATCTTGTAAAGTTTACAAATTTGTTGGTAATAAGCGTGAAACAGATGAAATAGGCAAACTCCCATGATAAGTTTAAGTGAGCTTAAATTTTATGGGCACTATTTTAACCATATAAAACGAAAGCCTTAGAAAAGGCCCATACAGTATGTCTATTTTAAGAACTCCAGCATGAAAAACTAATCCTGGATCTTTATGCATAAAAGTATTCACAGAAGCCTTATTAAAATATCATAAACATTGCAAACAACTTTTATCTGCAATGGTAATTAAATAGGTTACTAAATGATGCTAGATTTTGTCTTAGAATATAATGTAATCACTAAAAGACATTCATAATAAATGTGAAGTAATAGTACTATATTCAGTGAAATAAAGAAATAGAAAATTATGTTTGTAGTATAATCACAACTGTAGAAAAACCATAGTTGAAGGAAATGTGCTAGGATGATAATATGGTGATTTCTGCCTTTTTAGTTTTAATTTACAATAAATGTATAATCTGAGAAAATTCAATAGTTTAATGTTTTTTAAAAAGGCTGTGTATTTAGAGGCAGGAAGATGAGTGATCCAGTCCTGAGGAACCAGTTTACCCCAAGTATGCTTTGTTTCCTCCTCTATCGGGGGACAGAGTGCCCGCCTCGTGGAGACCCAGTCATAAGGGCGTTTCTGGGCCACTGTCCCATTCCAGGATCCTTGGTCGGACGTTCCACTTCTCAGGACACAGTGATGACCCACAGGCCCCCGATACAGCTGGAGAGGCCACTAGTCTGGTGGTTATTTAAGACAATAAACAGAGGGGGAAAGAATGAAAGCACCCAGACCTGGAAACTGGCCTCGCTGGCCGTCTTCTTTGGGCCTAACTACAGTTCACAGTTCTCGATCATCTTGATGTGTGTGTGTGTGTGTGTGTGTGTAAGCTCTGATTTGTGAGCAAAATTTGTTCCAGAAACATGATTGTAATTCAAAACACTTGTATATCGAAACAAATTTCCCCATAAGAAATAATGGAAACTCAGATGATTTGTTCTACAACCCCAAAACGTTCCTGTAAAAATGATTACATCACTGTAATATTATACAAAATAATAAAGAAAATACAAAATATAAAAAATAAACACATTAGCCTGCACTTACCTTTGAAAACCTTTGTGGCTGCTGTGAGGGAGACAAGAGAGAGGAGGGTCATTGTGCAAGACGACGTTCACTCTCACTAACAGAATCACTGCTGTCTATTGGCTCAATGGAATCCTTTTCTTTTCTGGTAACTTTAACAAGGAACCGATCCAGCGACACTTGCTTTTGCTGTCTTTTGAGGATTTCGCAGAAATGTGACACAGCATTGCCATTAAACAGGTTCATCACCAGCACCTCTACAGCCTTCTTTGGGTGGTGTTTTCTACAAAATTTGCACTGTTTCCCTCATTTCACACGTCTCCCTATCTCCTCTGAAGGGAGGGATTCCGTGGCCTTTCTCCTCCTCCTCTGCAGAGGAAATCTCCTCCATATCCTCTTGCTGTCGGGGATGACCACCCACAGTCCCGCAGGGGACCGCAGTGGCTTTGAAAGTGCCACTGTGACAAAGTGATCATGTGACATTCAGTGTCATGTACTACTCATGCTGTAAGACATTGCTCATTTATCCATTTAAAATTTATTAGAAATGTGTGGAAGTCTATCTTGCAGAATGAGTTACTAGAAATCTAAGATATATGTATATTGTGAGATTATGTGTGTGTGTATATATATATATATATATATATATAATCTCACAATGTACTTACTAATCTGTCAAAAATGATCCCATTCCCTACGTGCTCACGCATATATCATCTATCTGAGGACTCACAAGTGCTCCACATTAACCCCTGGGCCGCAGGGTGTGACGGTGTGCAGATGGGATCTGTTCTAGGAAACGGCAGAGGAAAAGCTTAGGAACTGGAGGGGGCGATGTGCGGGCAGCTCCTCTTCCTTCTCTTTAGGCCTTCCTCTCGCTCACCCATCGCTCGTGATGCCAGCCCAGTGAGTTAAGGGCCTTCTGGGGACCAAGGATCCACAGCTCATCAAGCTGTTAATTCTTTCTGCCACAACCCTCCCTTGAGAGAAACGCTGGAGCCACACGGTCTTTATGTGACCAGCAGGCATGAATATTGGACACCCCCCCTCCCTGCCTTCCCCTTTTGAACAAAACCCCCAGATAGTTCTAGGAGAGGAGACAGGAAAATCAAACAGGTCCAAATCTTTGTAAAAACCAGAAGTCAATAAAAACAGTTCTTTGAACCTAAAATTGAAAGGCACAAACGAGCACGTGGATTCAAACCAACAATCCACATGCGAGTCTCTTCCCTCACTGGGACTTTTGCGTAAAGGTGTTCAGCACTTCTTGCTCCTACTTCCATCTAACACGGCTGTGAGGCTGTGCCTTAAACAGAAAGTGTCCAACCGTCTGTGTGGCGCAGTGGTTCAGAGTGGGCAGCAGAACTTCCTTCTAGCAAGATCCAGATAGTAAACATTTAGACTTTGTGGGCTGTAAAATAATCTCTATCATGATATATTCTTTGGTTTTTGTTTGTTTTTACAAGGCTTTAAAATATAGGAACCAGCCTGGGGATGTAGCTGAGGGGTGGGGCATTTGCCCAGCATGCACGGGGCCCTGGGTTCAGTCTCAGCACGCGCGCGCGGGCACACAGACACACACACACGCACACGCTTAACTTACAGCTGTACAAAAGCAGCTATAATTTGTCTACCTGTGACTCAGAGTGCAAACTCCGAAGCCAGACCGCCTGGGCTCCAGTCCCGGACCAACCCTTCCGGGGCGGCCACCTTCAGTGAGATGCTCGGCTGCTCCGCACCTCAGGAAAGCGGAGCCATCACAGCCCCTGCTCACCAGGTCTCGTGCAGATTCCGTGATTTCACGCATATGAAATATTCAGGAAAGCTATGGTACAATTAGCAAGATGCAGGCCTCAGCTCTCACTGGTATATTCGGGCGGCCAGTCCTAGCCAGGCTTATTTTCCCAGAGTCATTCAGGACCTCTGACCCCCCTGCCGGGATGGCCACATGAAAATTCAACTAACAGTGCTTTTCTGGTGGCTGATTGTACACAGGGGAGGGGTGAGTACTGTGTGCTTAGAGTATTAAAATAGCTCTTCTATGCAAAGTGAGACAAAAATAGTCCCTACCTTACAGGCTTGTTTTGCAGAATAAATAGAATGACGAATATGAAGTTGCTCATTATGGAATACAGCTCTAGTTGTTATTGTGGAAGGTACCTGATTAAAATGACTAATTAGACAAGAGTTTTGGGCAGAACCTCTCTCTGGGTGATACCCTGATGTAACAGACTTCATCATGCTTAGTTGATCCGTTTTTCTTCCTGTCCCCACATGGGCTCTGTGCTCTCAGAGAGCGGGGGCTGTCAGATTTGTCCCTCTGCCTCAGACCTCAACCCAGCGCCACACACGTGGCTGTCAGAGGATAAACAGACTTTCTGGAGGAAATAGCTTTATTTAAGGCGATAACATAACAGTTGTGCATCTTTACCCTTGTCTGTGCTTTCTTTCTTTTAATGACATTTTAAAACCGCAATGAAATTCTGATTCAAAATGGCTATCAGAATAAGCACACAGTGCCCAACCCATCTGCCTAATCATAGCAGGAGAAGGGCTACATTACACTATGAAATAAGTCAGGCCTCCTTGGGGAAAGGACTCCGGAAAGGGGGAAAGAATAAGGGGCCACACAGGGTAAGGAAGCCAGTGGCCACATGCGTGGAGGGAAGGCAGCTGAGAAAGATGGGTGAGCTGTGGGGCAGCAGATGTCAGACGGTGCAGAGGGCTGCTCTCGACCACCACCGAGGGCCTGTGTGGGGCGCCACGGAGGGCGGCACGGGTTGTCTGTGCTCTGTCACCATCCTGGGCAAGGCAGCCCCAGCGGGTCTGGCACTGGAGAGAGGAGACAGTGCACCACGGAGATCTCTGGTCCACACAGTGGCAGGTGCACCGGGAGGCCAACAGGAAGCCTAGAAAGGGAACTCATTTCGAATGGTGGCCAAAGAGGTATTTTTAAAAACGAAGATGTACTGAAATCTTTCCTTTGAATTAAAAATATAACACAGGTTCAAGACAGGAAGTGAGACGCACAGAAAACCACACAGGAAAGAGCAGGCAGAGCTAGTGTAGCTCTGTTGACGCAACCACGTTTGCCTTTTGCCACGTGTCTGCTGGCAGTTCTTCTACACAGACCAGGTGGAGGCGGAAGTATTGATCTGCAGTAGAATACCTTACCCAGGAGGCAGAAACCACATAGTGTTAGTGAATATACTTAGAGAAAATAAAATCCCTGAGCGCTGGGAAGTCAGGGACCGTGCCAGATCGCTGACACCTTGTGGAGAAGCAGAAGACAGTAGGAAGCTGGTCGCCAAGTGTCCCAGTGTGGGCTGCAGAGCGTGTGCTGCGGCGATGGGCACAGAGAAGGTGGGAAGGGGAAGTTCCTGGCCACTCCTGCGCCTCCTGTTGTGTCCTCGCTATTTGTAACAGTGAGGGGGCCCTGCAGTTTTCCCAGCAGGCGGGATGAGATCCGGGACGAAGAATCGGAACTATGAACATGCTAGTTAATTCCCAGCCCTGCATGTGTGGAGATTTGAGGTAATTTTGGTTTTCTATTTCCCAGGAAAAAAATGTTTATTATAACTGTGTTTTCAAATTTAAGTTTTTCACAGTGACCTCTTGTAATTTTCTAACATGCCATTTATCCACGTGTCAGGGTTTATAAAAATTTTTAATGTTACATGTGCCTTATCCTTGTTGATCCCCTTCACCTACATTTGTTTAATTAGTCATTTCGGAAAACAAATTTTGGTTTTGCTGGTCCAGTCATCTAGGATTGGGGAATCTCTTCCATTAATTTCAATTTTTATCTCAGTATTTCCTTCTTTTGAATTTCTGGAGGTTTCTTTTCTTGCATTTCCAGGCCCGCTAATGAGCTATTTGGGTTTCTTTGTCTCCCATTGCCTGTGTGTTGCCTGGAGGCAGCAGAACACACATTGGTTAATAAAACATCCTGAGGATGAAGGAAGAAAGATCTGACTCCTGGCAGAGGAGGAACAGCTGGAGACTTTCTAGAAACCGGGAAGAGGAGGCCAGCGGGGCCCAGGCTCCATCCTGCCTGGGAGGCGGCAGTCTGAAGAGGGCGGGGCTTGTGGGGGGATCAGCTGGATCCTGCAGGCTGCCTTTCCACCAGAGGAGAAGCGTGTCTGTGGCTTATATGCCAAGACTTTTCTGTCTCTCAGCTCTCCAGAGGGGTCTTAGTCCTGAGGATCTTAATTATCATAATGAGGTTCACTGGTAGTGCTTTTGTACTGAATGGAAAATAAAATGTCTAAGACTTGCAGATGTGAGACCCAGAGACCGGAAAGATCAGTTTAGTCATTCTGAGTATCAAGAGCTCGATCCTCAGTCAGGTGCAACCCATCTTCCTTTCAGAGCTCGATCTCGGATGAGGCACAGTTAATCCACTTTCAACAGGCCTATTTTTCTCCTCCCTCCAGGAACTGCTGTGAGCTTGTCTCCGCTAAGTCTAGGAACTTGGGAATCTCCCCCAACGGAGACACTGCAGAGGACAGAAATATGAGTCCAAAGCTCTTGTCATTTCAAAACAGGGAACAGGAATTTGTGTCCAAACAGACAAAAGAGTCTCCTCTGTGAATGTAACCATTTGTCCGACTTTGAATTCCTTTTCCCAAGACTGGACGATGTCTGCTCTGGAGGCTTGCAGCCCTTGACCATCTCCTGCAGTTTGCTGCGCACGCTGGGTACCACTTTCCTCTGCCCTCCTCTGCCCTGCTCCCCGCGTCTCCGTCAGCCTGTTGCTGTCTGGACTGGCTTTTACATTACTGTGTTTTCATAGCACATGATGGTTTCCTCAGTTACACAACAGACCCGGTGCCAACAAACTCCTGTCCGGAGAATGTAAAGCACATTTTAACGCAGGATGATCGCATTTTCATGGCTAAAAATAAGCATTTGTTTTTCATTTTCCATAAAAATATGGCCTCTGGGCACAAGAGGCTGCCTCCTACCTGGTGACCCCTTTATGCTAAACTCATCACAACAGGGCTGGAAATGTAGAGTTCAAATTTTCATTATGTAACATAAAGGGAAAAACCCAGGCAAATCTCTCTTTAATTCCGCCGTATCCCTACTTGCTCATGACGTTTAAAAACCAGACTATGTCAAATACGTTTGAACTGAGAAACAAGAACTCCAATAGCCAATGTGAGTGGAAACGGGGTTTTTATAGTGACAACAATGCCTGAGATTGTCTCCCTTACCTCTCATAGTCCCGACAGGAAGTAGGTAATCGCAAACCACAGAACGAAGTTGATTACTTCTTACTTCTCCCCAGACGCCACAGCTCACTAAGCTGCTTCATCTTTATTTATTTGAGGAATTTTCTTTTCCTCCACATTTTTTTTTAACTGCCAAGATTTTTTTTTTTTTTTTTGCCATGGCTGCAAACTACTGAGGGCTATTTTTAAACCATCAATGTCTACCCTTTTCCTTATCCTATTATTAGATTAAAAACAAATTCTCTCCCAATGAAATTTTATGGGTCTTCTGTATGTATTCTGAGGGGTGAAATATGGCTGTAGGATAGAACTCAAATGTGAAAAGTGATGTGACCAAAAATGTTTGGAAAAGCTATTTCTTTAAAAAACTGAGCCAAGAGAAGAGATACAAAGATTAAGAGCGCAGGCATTTGAGTCAGTCAAATCCGGTTCAGAGCTGTTATTTGACCAATGTAAGGTATTACAGTACCCCAGCCTTAGCCTCAGACAGAGAGAGGACAACCAAACCCCGGGGGGAACCCGAAATGCTCCATAGGCCGGAAGCCTTGGTCTGCCATGTTTTTGTTGTACAGACCTATGACAGAGTTGTATTTTATTTATTTAATATTTTATTTGTCATTTATAAATTAGGCACAGTAAGAGAGTAACATCAATACCTAATAATAAAATGGAACGATTATAGCAATAAACTACAATAAGAGTTATTTAAGAAATGAATTAATCATTTCTGAAATTTTCCATTTCATACTTTTGGAATGCTGTTGACCACAGGTAACTGAAATGATAGAAATTGAAACCAAGGATGAGGGGCCGCCATACAACCCTCCCAGCCTCCACCATCCAGTCGCCTTCTGTGTACCTCCTGCTGCTCTCTAATGATCTGGGCCGTCGAGCAATGTGCGTATTTTGTTTTGTGGTAATATTATGCACAGTGTTTTAACTAGTTTCCCCCTTAATTTTATATTTTTGGCATTTACCTCATTTTAAATATTTATTTTTTGTAAGCACATATTTACGTAATAATGATTACATTCTTCATGGGGAGTTGGTACATGTATATAACACGTCTTAGTTGTTTTTTTTTTAATCCCCTTTTCCTCCGCTTCCTCCAACCTCACTCTATCTCTTGGTCTTCTTCCCACTTGCAAAAGATGTACCACCTTGTTTCCTATTTTCTATCTTTCGTTTTGCTCTTTATTTATACTTTGGATGTCTCAGAGAAGAAAAACTATGAGATACTTAATCTTGCATGTCTGATTTATTTCACTTAACATTATGGTCTCAAGTGTCATCCATTTTCCTGCAAATGAATTAAATTTATCCTTCTTTATAACAGAGTAGTACTCCATTGTGTATAAATAGCACATTTTCCTTATCCATTTGTCTGTTGACAAATGGGTTGCTTCCAAATTTTAGCTATTCTGAGTTGTGCTGCTATAAATGTGTGTGTGCAAGTATCTTTATAATATGGTGTCTTCAATTCTTTTGTGAAATTAGTTAAAAGGGGAAATCACTGGGTCAAAAGGAATTTCTAGCTTTAGTTTTTTGAGGACTCTCTCAATAGACGAGATTTCCATAGTGGTTATACTAGTTCACATTCCCTCCACCAGTGTAGAAGTTTTCCTTTTCCCCCCACAGCACCACCAGCATTTGTTATGATTTGATTTCTTGATGGTGACCGTTCTTTCTGGGGTAAGATGGAATTGCAGTGTTGTTTTAGTTTGCATTTCTCTATGGCCAGCGATGTTGGGCTTTCCTTCATGTATTTATTGGCCATTTGTACTTCTTCTACCTATTCATTTCACTTGGCTATTTTTTAATCTAATCTTTTATTTTGGGGGTCTAATTTTTTTTGAGTCCTTTATGTATTCTTGATGTTAGTCCTTTGTCCTAGGAGTAACAGGCACAAACCTTTTTCCTGTTATGTAGGTTGTCTCTTCTCTCTGTTGGTTTTTTCTTCGCTGTAGAGAAGCTTTTAGTTTATGATCCCATTTGTTGATTCTCCTTGTTATTTCTGGTGCGGTGGGGGTTCTGTTCAGAAAGTCCTTGCCTGTGCCTGTGTTCAAGAGTTTGAACTATTTTATGTCCTAGAAGATCAAATGTTTCCATTTTAACATTTAGAATGCTGATCCATTTTGATTTTAGTTTGGTACATGGTGAGTGACACGGGTCTAGATTCAATTTTCTGCATGTGAAGAGCCAGTTTTCCCAGAAACATTCACTAAAGAGGCTTCTTCCTTCCAGTATATGTCTTATTGCCCCTTTGTCAAAGATCAGATGGCTGAGTGTGCTGACAGACTAGAGGCTGTCGTTTCTGCAGCTCTGTTCTGTTCCTTTGAGCCGCGTGTCTGTTTTTGTGTCAGTACTATCTTGTTGGTGTCCTATCATGTAGCTTTGTAATATAATTTGAAGTCCAGGATCGTGGTGCTTCCTGCTTTGTTCTTGCTGCACAGGGTTGCTTTTGCTAGTCTGGGTCTCTTCTGGTTCTGCGTGAGTCTTATGATTATTTTCTCCTGCTCTGTGAGGAAGCCTGTAGGTGTCTTGACTGGTGTGGCATGAAAACTGTATATCAGTTTTGGAAATATGGCCGTTTGGCATTATTGGTTCTGCCTATCCGGAAACAGTGTATACCTTTTCATTTTCTGATGTCCTCTTCAATCTCTTTTTTCCTAGTACTATGATTTTTATTATAAAGGTCTTTCACTTCCTTTGTTAGGTTAATGCCTAAGTATTTAATTTTTCTTGGAGCCATTGCGAACGGTATTTCTTCCTGAATTATTTCTGAGTGGGTTCATTATTGAAGTTGAGAAACACTATTGATTTCTGTGTGTTGATTTTGTATCCTGCAACCTTGCTAAATTTATTAATTCTAGGAGTCTTTCAGTGGAACTTTTTTGGCTCTCCTAAAAGAATGTGTCATCTGGAAATAAGAGTATTTTAACTCCTTCCGTTCCTATACATGTTCCTACCATTTCTTTCACTTGCCCATTTGCTCTGGTTAAAACTTCAAGTGTTTTATTGAACAGGATGGGGAAAGTGGACATCTTGTCTTGTTCCTGATTTTAGAGGAAGAACGTTCAGTTTTTCCCCATTTAATATGATGTTGGCAATACGTTTATCATGAGGGGTTTTTCATCAGATTGAGATAAGGGTTTTTGTCATTAAAGTTTATTGATAAGCATGAGATAATCTGAATAGATGAATACACCTTGAAAATTTAAAAAATTCATCATAGATCCCTTTACTTAAAAAAAAAAAAAGCCAGATACCGAGAGTTTCATGGGGACCATGTTTCAACTCTTCAAAGAAGAAATAATTTCCCTGCTATCTGAACTGCAGCAGAGAATAGGAAAATAAGCATCGTCATTTTATGAAGCTAACCCTAGCCTCATAGGGAAATCTGACAAAGGCAGCCCAAAGGAGAAAACCACAGACCTCTATAATATGTGAATGTGAACACATACACTATAGAAAAAAATACTACTTGGGTTCAAGCTCTAAATTAAGAGAATAATGGATAGTGATCAATGATGTTTTACTCCATAAATTTAAAGAGGATTCTACAGTACAAAATTATTCCACACAGATTATGCATCATAATTCAGATTATTTTGCACTATTATACAAATAACAGTGGTGCTAAGATTTTTGAGACATCCTAGATTTAACTGGAAACTTTTTAATGCTATTGTCACAAAATCATGAGATCCAAAATAAAGAAGTAAAGAATTTGGGGTTGAGTTTGTGGGGTTCAAACATCTCAGTTTTGGGTAAACCGTGCATATTTTAAGCTAATTTGAAATGTCTTTTGTTTTTATCATATGGTCTGGTTTTATTATGATGGAAAAAGATTATTAATGGTATTTCATTGAGAGAGAAATTTTTTGTTAATTTCAATAAGGACTGGTCAAAAACAACAATTGAGACAAATTCGGTTTGGGTACTTATAATGGTATCCAGACTTTTCTAGACTAACCTTCTTTCCCCAAGATAACAATGCTAAACCATGGATAAAATATGTTTTAAAAAACTATTATTTGAAAACTCTAAAGGATGTCAAAAAGTGGGTAGAAATTAGAGGAGACTGAGCCTTTGAAATAAGTGACCTCCATTCTCTGGATTAGACCATTCTCAGCTGGCTGTTCCCTGAGGGTATTTCCCAGTTCACGAGGCATCTCAAACAGTATGGTTGTCTTGGGATGTCAGAAGATGAAGTTAAAGCCTGCCAGACTGGTTAGAAATAAGGAGCTGACTCCTAGAAAAAGGAGGGCCTCAGGGATGTCTAAAAGTCACTGTATCAATGAGCCTGTATGCCATGTCCCATGCCGACCTGTCCAAGTGTGGTGGAAACTCTCAGGAGCCCAAAAGCAGTAACAAGTAGAGGTTGGACACTGAGCAGAGATTTTTATCTACTGTGCACCACAGTTTGGCGTTTGTGGCCTGTCAAAGTTGTAGGGATCATTAAAGTACTAAGGCTTCCCACAGAACCAGCCTGTCTAAGTGAAACATCAAGACTCCTCAAGTTCAATACAATTAGACAATAGATTGTCTTCAAGAGAGATAACCAGACACAGAACCCCAAATCTCTACAACCTCGTCCACAATTTCCAATACAGGCATAACATTTCTAGATATGGTAAGATACAAGAAATCATGGATCAAAATGAAGAAATGAAGGGCCAACGTGAATTCACCTAGGATGACACAGATGTGGGAATCAGCAGGAAAGACTTTAAAGCAGCTGTAAATGGGCTGAAGGATTTTGAAAGAAATGTAATTGAATCTGTATGCCAGTGTTGGGAGACCATATGGTGCACTTCAATTCATACACGTGGGAAACCTTTCCATCTACTTCGGTGTGGGTTATGGCTTTCAATAGAGACATAAAGACGGAGACTTTCTGTGTAATGTAAGCTCTGTGCATGAGGCTGGATGTTTACGCTCCCTAACTGCTCTCTGCAAGGGTGTAGAAGCAACAGCACACAGAAGCAGTGGTCATGCCTGGCCCTGAACCTGAGTTTCTAAATATCATTCTCCAAGGTAGTTATTAAGGGGAGTTGGAGAACAGTCTGATTCCAGTAGTGAGCACGAAAAGTAAGTCTTGAATCTGAAATGTTGTATTGTGACAAAGAGTAAGGAAATACTCACAGGATCATGGGAACGTGTCACAAGGCTACAGACACTAGCTTGAAGAACTTCCTAATTCCAGAAACTTGAGCATCAAAACAAACAAGTATAATAGCTCATTCAATTAAATAAAAACTCCCTGGGTCTGTTCCAACAGGTAAATGCGTGAAGAAATGTCTCTGTGGTGAAAATAGGGAACAGAAAAGTTATCTCTGCAGAGATTGGTGGGGCAGAGGAGTGGCGATGTTTCTGGGTGACGGAACCAGCTCTGTCTTGGATATAGACTGAGGGTGGATTGCTATATATAGATGGAATGAGGATGTCAGAAAATCTTCAACAATATGCAGTGTGATGAGTGGATATATAATAATGGACAAGATATTTTCTAAGTAATTTTTATTGGCCACAAAGAATAAATTAGTAGTTTCATGATGAGAAAATCTGGAAGGCTCCAGCTATCACCATCAGTCCCTGGAGAAGCTGTGTTGTGGATCTACTGACATGATGCACAGAAGACACAGCAGCACTTCTGCGACATTCTTACCAAAACCAGATAATATGATTCCAGTCATGCAGAGACATTAGACAAATCCAAGACTTTGGCTAAGGTGGCATTGCAAATAAAGTTAAATATCTATCCAGCATATGTCCGAGGGATTCTACTCTTAGATATTAACCTAAGGGAGATGGAAATGTGTTCACAGAATGACTTGTACAGAAATACTCACTGTAGCTATATTTATAAAAATGAAACATAGAAAAGACCCACGTGTTCACCGACAGGAGAATGAGTAAACACGCTGGTTTATTTGTAACTGGAACACTACTTGGCAATAAAAAAGAATGAACTACTAGTATGTGAGACAGTGTGGTTGAATTTCAAGAGGCCTATGTTTTGAAAAAGCAAGCCAAAACCAAAGACCGTATGTTTTAGTTACTTTTTCATTTTTGGGACAAAATACTGGCACCCACAAGTTAAAGAAGGAAAGGTTTATTTCAGCTCACAGTTTGTAGAGGTTTTGCTCTATAGTTGGCTCCAAAGCAGAGGGGCATGGCAGAGGGGAATACGGGGAAGAAACAGTCCACAGCAGGGTAGACAGGAAGCAGCGTGACTTCCTTCTTTATTCCCTTTTCATTCCATACGGATTGGTTGGGGCCACTCACACCCAGGGTGGGTCTTCCCTCTTCAGTAAATCCTTCACTCACATTCAGAACTGTGCTAATGCAATCAGTGGACTAATCCAGTACCCCACAACCGGGATCCAGCTGCTCCCAGCTATGAGCACGTGAGGCTTTGGGGAGACGTCTGGATATAACCACAATGCCGTGTACTATATGATTCCATTTAATGACAACAAGGTCCTAGGGTCATTACATAGTCTTAAAATATGACCAGATAAATCTATTCTCTGGATTGGCTGACTAATGCCAGAATTTTGAAGAAGTTTTAATTCCTAAGACTGAGGATGATTCTCAGGGCATGAAGAGAAGAAAAAAAGGTACAATGACAGTAATTTGACACAATTGCTGTAAAGTAAGTTGAGAATTCACTGAAGACTGTTAACACTGACAAGAAGGCCAATTGCAAAATGAAATGTTCACAAGGTAGCACCTTCTTATAGAATAGAACTCTTCAACATATGAGGGAGAAAGAAGTTCATAATACCAAAGAATAAAACATCTGGCAATGCATTAAAGGGAACATATACGGTAGGACACATTTGAAAACACGGTTACACTGTACTATTCATGTAAAGGGATAAAGAAACATACAGGGTTTCTGGATGACCAGAGTCACCACTACTAAAGCACCAGTTCTCCCTAAACTAACATGGAAAGCACTCTTCTAATCAGAATTTCAACACGATGTTTCTTTGACCTTCCCACGCTTACCACCTACACCCACAAAGTTACAAGGACATGCAGGCCAACACAAAAACGCAGAAATCTTGAAACAGTTCTACCAGATATTGGGATTAGGAATATGATAACTTTGCTACTCCCAAGAGTTGAAAGTGGAAGAAGGATAGAGCTTTTTCAGTATATGTTGCTTGAGCAGCTGGCCATTTAAGAAAACAATAAACCAGGGTCTCTACCTTCTACTTGACTAAAAAATAAATAAACAAATTTCAGATGGCTAAAAGTTAAAGGTAAAGCTACAAAAGCATCAAAAAGACAGTGAACATTTATATGGCTTTAGAATAGTATGAACAATAATATCAAAGACATAACTAGTATTTTCTGACATACTCTGACCGATGATACCTTTGAATATACAAAAGTTATATTTTTGTAGATCTAAATATAATTAAGTGCAAAAAATAAACTGAGGGAAATTTGCAACATATACTAGGTGACGGTTAATATTTTAATATACAGACAGATCGTCTCAGTCGGTGAAATGCATACCTTTAGAAGCTGGTGTCTCATTCTCCGACCCCGTGGACGTGCTGTGTGGTGAGGGTTTTCCTGTGCGGCGCAGCAGCAGCATCTTTGGCTTCCATCCACTAGACACCAAGAGCATCCTCCACATTGTCACAAGCAGGATGTCTGCAGATGTTGCCAGGTATTCCCTGGCAGCTAAAGTTTCTCCTAGATGAGAGCCGCTGGTCTACAAGGAAACTTCTGTGATTTTTCGTTGAGGAGGGACTGGCAGGGTAAGGTACGAGTGGTAGATTTTTAAAGGAAGGACACCGCAATCTACCTTCCAAGTTATCCAAGTGTGACAGTTCTGTGGGTGTTAAAGTGGTTACATTAATCACGACAACTAATATTTTGTCAGTTTTATCCCCTGCTGTTCAGACAGGAAGTGCGTCCTCTGCAAAGATCTTCCCCAGACGACAGGGCGTCTCAGGGCTGGTCCGCACCTGTCCGTACCGGGGTCCTTACTGTAGTGCTGCCTCTGCATTTGTGGTCCTTCCCTGGCTCCTAGCCGGTGCTGTAGTGGCTGCTGCGTCCTTCCCAACACGGTGGGCCTGGTCAGACCCTGCAGCCGTGAATCAGTGAGGCCGCACGTCCCAGAGCTCCTTGGGGGTTTGTCATGACGCGGGCAGAGTCCTCTCCAACACAATGGCAGGCTGCTGGAGGGCCCCTCCCTGTGCTGTTTGGACCCTTCCACTCTCTGGCTTCATTCACAGTCTTACGCTCTCCAGAGTCCCAAGAAGCCTGGACCAAAAGGGGGACGGGACTGTGACAATCTCCTGTCTGCCCTGCTGTCCCTCACCCCGGCTTTGCGACCCCTCAGGCAGCTGTCTGCTTCTCCCCTCAGAACTGCTTTTGCACCTGGTATTCCTCAGCGATGCCTGCGCCTGAGCACACCTGATGGGCTAAGCAATGTCTGAGTCCTCCTTAAATTCAAGCCAGGAGCCTATAAACACTTCCGGAAAAAATGGCCGGGAAGACGGACGAGGAAAAGTTGACAAGAGCGCTCTGCGGAGAGATGGCTCGCTTGGGCTGGGGACGTCCTGCTGGGCTGAAGCAGCAAGACGCCTTCAGAGGAGGAGGTGGCCCGGGCTCCCGCTGACCACACTGGGGCGGTGACAACAGTACTTTATAACCCACGAGGACAAAGTAATAACGAGTCCGGGACAATAAAAGTAAGTAAGTGAGTAGTTCAAGCTAGATTATTCCAGAATGGAAACTTCTTTGTGCAGTAGAATATCTACAAATAAATACGAACAGAGGACGGGAAAATGGGTTGTCTCACTTGCCTATCAGTCTTCAATTATTTTTTAGAAAGAATAATTGCTTGTACAATAAAAACCCAAAAAGCTACCTGTGCTAAATCTGTGACAAAATGCTTTGATTCTGCTCCTTCCGGGTAGCATCTGTCTCTTGCTTTGTGCTGGTGAATTCTTGGTAGAGCTGGTTTGCATTTTCCCCTCTGGCTGGAAGGTCAAAGCCTGCAGAGGTGAGCGCCAGCTCAGCAGGCGCCCCTGATGGCTGTGAGGTTGGGGCTGGGAGCAGCGCGGTGGGAAGTGTCCTCTTTTCAAGTTTCCTCCCCCGGGTTTGCTGGGCCTCCTCGGTTGAAGTCACTTCCCCACCTGGCTCTTAGTCCTCTTCCAAGCACATGGCACGCCCACGTCCAGCTTCCTGCCACCTCGGGTGAAGGGTGTCCGATCACTTTCCGAAACCACCCTGCCGTCTCCGCAAAGCTGGGCCACCTGCAGGCTTTCGTTTCCTGAGGCCGGCTTGTTCTCGGAGAAGTCAGGAGTAACACTGTCGGTCCCTCCAGCAATGGGGCTGCCCCTCGTCTTTCCCCAGAATGCTCATCTCTCTCTAATCAGAGCTGCCAGGGAAACGCTCCTCCAGTCCTGCTCTGCATCACAATCTGTCGAAGAGGTGTGAGTGACCCTCGTCCACTATGGACAGCAGCAAGTCCACCGTTTCCCTGCTGCTGCAGGCGTTTTCTCTTTGGGGTTCCCGTTTGGTATCTCCATCACTGTACTCTCTGGGGAGGCAGAGTGGAAAGGATGATGGTTACAGAGAGGGGTTTGAAGACAGATTTTCTTTCGGGGTGTGCAGGAGACTGATAGCCCAGCTAGCCGTGGGGAACAGGAAGTGCCTGGGTGCATCGCAAGCCCTTGCCACCCACTGACTGGGGAGACAGCTCCTGCTTGTGCTGGTCCTGGACAACGTAACTAACACAAACAAACAAAAAACCTAAAGTAGACAAAGAGTTTGAAGACATCTAAAGGATGGGGAGGCTGAGAAGGAGAAAATGCCTCATTGCTGATGTTAACGGATGCACGATGCCTGTCATCCCACCACTGTTGCCTGAGAGCGGACCCCCGCCGCATTCTGCATGAAGCCGTGGCCACTCACTTCGGCGCTGGGACTTTCTTCTCCTCCAGACTCCAAGGTGCAGCTGCAGCTTCCGGGCTGAGGAGGAAGTTGGTGCTGGAGGAGAAGAAGCATACGTAGGTCAAGAAGGTGACAACATCCGGCTTCTTGCAAACCCGGCCAGGAGGCAAGAGAACAAGAACAAGACAGGGCTGGGGCCTGCAGGGGGTGGACTGTGAAAGACGCTTCCGGAAAGGTAGACAGTGCCACGAGACAAAGAGCCTCGCAGACGTCACCCCGCATATGACGAGAAGTCAAAGCACTTGAGAAGAGAAAGGAGGAGAACCCACCCTGGTGATGCGCAGGGCTGAACTTGCCTCAGGTGGCAGAAGGAGCTAGTAACGGCCAACACGAGAACTCCGCTCACTGGCCTCCCAAATTGCTTGTGTTTTCTTTATGTTTTGCACTCATGTGTGCGCGTGTGTGTGTTGATAGAGCAAGGGTGAGACTGGCAAAGGGTGAGACATTATATTCTCTGATTAATTCAACAGCCATTTGGCCAAGAGCGTATTGTGCTGAAGGTACTGGGCTGAACAGTCTCGGAGGTGACGGGAAAGTGCAGCAGCTCTGTGGTCTGGGGTGGGGTCCCCGATGCTGCTGGCCGCGATTATTCCCCGGTGACACAAACATCCCAAGAGATGACCTCCTGTACCCGGTGGGCATGACCGAAGTGGGGCACAGATGTGCTGAGATGCGCCACGTCACTGCGATGGCTGCAGGGCCCTGCATGCCCCAAGGAGAGCTCAGTCTGCTTCTTTCCTTTCAAGTTAAGGCACAAGTTAAGGTGAAACCAGAAAGGATAGAGCAACTTTTCGTCGTCCGCTGTCCAGGTTCACGTTTTGTAGCTGGCCGGGGGCTCGCTGCAAGCCTTCTTCCCTCAGGAATTTGTGGAAGCAGGATTCCCCCTTGATGGAATTCTGCTGAGAACTGAAGTTTCTCCTGTTTTCATCACTTTTTCTAAATGTTCTGCAGTTCTGTTTTCACAGCCAGATTCCCGTAGGAAACTGATGTGGCTACATTCAAAGTAACACCTGTGTCCAAAAAGCAATAGATTTTGTGTTTTTTCAACCGGGATGTTCTTCCTGAACTGCACGGAGAGTAAATGTCATGCCCTGTTTTTTTAAATCAAATTGCCACAGCGCCTGGAACAGACCACAGCACATAGTAGGCACTTTATTGTCAGCACTGCTCCACACCTCCCTGGAACAGGACAGCCAAGGTGACATCCACAGGAAAGGGTGCCCTGGGGCAGATCAGCACGGGCGAGACCCAGCCGGGAACTGGGAGAGAAGTCCCGGTCAACACAGTACTGTGATCATGTCCGTCACTTGAGTTGGTGGGGCTCCAAAATCATATTTAAATTATTTAGATAAATGTGAAAAAATCCATTATACTGAGACCGAGTTCGTCCCCTGAACACTTAAGGACGCAGCTGTGACCTGACCTGCTGGATGAGCTAGACCTGCACGGCCATCTCGTTGGTGAGACCCTCATCCATAAAGGGCTTGATCAACCCCAAGAAGATGTTCTTGGCGATATTCATTATAATTCACAATGAGCCACGATTACAAAATATTTTGTTAGTTATACTATTATTTGCTGCAATGGGATCCTTTTGGAACATTATAGTACTTTCCCAGAATTGGCTTCAGGGAAAGTATTTTTATTACGTAGCAACAGAACCAGATTTTATAGCAAGATATTTCTACAGCACGTTTTCATAAAACTATTTTTAATAGGCATATAAAAGCATATTCATTTATGTAGTAATGAAAGTGTACAAAGACCATAAAAACAGAAGTGCAGATTCTAAACAGTTCATTATCAAATTAAGCAGTTTTCTTTATCACACCCTCTCAATGAACATGCACGTCAATACAGTAGATTTCAGCTTGCGAATGAAGAGAAAAAAATGCCAACATAGAAATAATAGCTTAATATAACTTTTATCTTAATATTTTCCGTATTCACAAACAAGCCTATTTTACATAAACATTTATATTGTAGCCAAAACAATCTAGATCTCTGGATTCAAAGGTGAGTAAAGGCTGGTTCTTACCTGAGAAACTCTTTGATGTGGTGAGTGTAATGGGAGACATGAACATTACTGTCTCAGTCTCCCTGTCTCAGGACGTGATCAGCTCTGGAACAAAGATGAACAAAGTGAGCCCAGAGATGTCAAATTATTAGCCAAGGAAACATTAGTTTAGTCAAAAATCTGTGAAAACATATCACTCCTCAAAACTGAAGTAAAAATAGCCTAAATTCATCAATGAAAAAGAAACTGAGACATTTATTAAAAAATTATACTCTCCATTATAGAATATATTGTATACTTTATTGTAGCATATAATATATACACTTTCTTTTCTCAATTAATCCATTCCTGAGCTAGGCTCTGGAACTGGATATTTTTCTATGTAAACTATCTTTGCCACTTAAAAGACAGAGATTCCATCCCCATCTTGGGCAAAACTTCCTATGATAGCAACTATAAATGCTGGAAACTTTTAAAAATACAACAGGGATAGAGCCCAGGGCCTTTGCACTGAGCTACTTCCCCAGCTTTTTTTTTTTTTAAGCAGTGTCTTGTTTAAATGCCTAAGTTGCCCAAGCTGGGCTCAGTGCTGGGTTACAAGCTTGCACCACTGTGCAGGGTCTAAGTACAACTTCTCAGGGGCACTGTAAAGATGCCCCAAACAGGTAGAAACTGCTTGGAGGATGGGAGTGGTTCTGGGCGTGCTCCAACGCTTTGCTGCCGCCTGCCCTCAGACAGACTCCAGTTGGCAGCAGGTGAGGCTGCTCCGACTTGGATGGAAGCCACCACCCCAGAACAGAAACTCTGTCTGAAAGATGGGAAGAATGAGAAGGGGAACAGGTACGGTCAGAGATATCCTGAAAAGAGAGAGCTGGGAAAGAGGAGTTAGAATTTGCTTATAACTCTTCAAAATACAAATGTACAGATGACTGCAATAAGCTGAGAATAAAATTCAAAAGAAAGATTTTTAACTGCCTCCCACCCAGGAGAGAAGATCTCATTCAAATAAATTAAATGTCTGCTAAAACAAACAAAAAACCAAAAGTCTTTGCGGTAATATAACAGAATATAGTGTCAGAAATGTATCATTCACAATATTGGGTGTATCACACAAAATTACTAGACACACCAAGAAGCAGAAGCCCACAGCGGAAGGAAAAAGCCACCAGTGCACACCGAAGCTGGCTGAAGCAAACGATCAGAAGGAAATCTTAAGGTAGATGCTATAACTACACTCAAAGACATAAAGGAAATACTCTTATAATAAATCAACAAACAGAAAAATCTCAGCAAGTATTACGAATAATTTAAAAATGTAAAGACCATCCTTATCTTGCTGCTTTCAAAAATAAAACTTCACAGCCTTCCTCCAGTCTGGGTTGAGAGCGAGCTCCTTGGAAGAAAATAATGTAATTTTTAAAGAAATTTTTTTAGTTTCTTAGTTTCTCCATCATTAATGCTTTGGATATGTTTCCAGTAATAGACTTTGGTTAATTTTCTCTATTTCATCCTAATAAGAGATTATCAACGAAGAAAATGTGAGTAGCTGTTAAGACCCTTGACTAAAGCCTTAGAAAAACTTTGGGTAGTTCTTCCTAGGCTTTCTTATCAGGACGACAGGGTTTTAAGCATCTTAGAAGAATGTTCTGTCTTCCCTCTGCCCATCTAGGTGGTCGCATCTGTCCTCCAACTGCTCCCTCCCTCGCAGTTCAGAGCGGAGAGGAGCCTGCCCCAAGGAGGCTTCAGGGCAGGACTTTTGAGACCAGGCTCGTTAAGAACCTCTCAGCTTTTTAAAATAGAATTTTACCATCATAGCCATTGTCAGTTTGGACTGAAAGGAGCAGAGATGTTCCTAATGGGTGGACAGCAGGTGAGAAAGCTACCTGGCTGCCAAAAAAAAGCCTTTTTATGAAGAAAGAAGGATGACTCACAAGTAGGAACCAAAGCTCAATGGAGCAGACAATAAGACCCGGGAAATCTCCCCCGGGGGAGACAGGCCTGGAGCCTGAAGCCGGCTGGTCTTCAGAAACGCTTGGTAGCCTTCTCTTCCTCTTTCTGAGTAGCAGTGACCAGCCCCTTGCAGTGTCTCCAACCTGCCCATCATGCTGGGCTGGGTTTGGGGTGCCCAGAAAATGTAACTGCCTCACTCACAAGCATTCAGCCTGAGATGAATCTCTGTGAGGAACGTCATCCTCACTTGCTCGGATTTGGGTGTCAGAATGCTGGATTTCAAGTCAGAGCCTGGTATCTTCATGGCAAGAGCCGCTGAGGGCCTCGGGAGATTGGGAACAGCAGGAAGACTCCGGGTGGCATGTAGCAAACTGAAGCGCCCCTCACTCCACAGCGTTCACACTCCGGCTGTCCGCACAGGGGCATCATGGGACAGGGATGAGCCAGGCCCTCTGTTCCGAATCCAGACTAGAAAATGGCACGTAAATAAATTATTACCACTGTTTCAAGCCACTTACATTATAGTTGATGCGCTGGGGATTTAGCTCAGCGGTTAGAGTGTTTGCCTACCAAGCACAAGGCCCTGAGTTCGATCCCCAGCACCAAAAAAAAAAAAAAAATTATAGTTTATGCATTTATAAATGACAGAAAAATGTCTTAAACAAAGCACTTGTGATTTGATTTTAACAATAATGTCCAAAATACCTAACCTCTCACAGGTAAGATAGCACAGAGTGATCCAGAAGTAGATCAATTACTGAAAAAATCAATAACTACTGAAATAACATCCCGTGGAAGATTAAAATTAGAAAAAGTCACATGACGATCTGAAAAGTTTTTGAGCAGAGTCTTTTGAATAAATGCCACTACTTTTTCTTTCTTGAACAGGGTAGTGGACACTCCAAACTCTTCAGGCCTCACCTAGATTTGTTTTCCCGGAGTGCCTACCTAGATTCATTTAACAAGAAAGTAACAACAACTTTCAGGTGCTGTGTTAACCGCTAAAAGCTACAGGTGCCACTTCTCCAGAAAAACGGCATGCTACAGACCAGAAACTGCCTGACCCAGGTAGCTTGCAACCAATGCTGAGTGGACACTGGTGGACGCAGCAGGCATCCGGCCTTGCTGGGCGCTGACTCCGCATGTGCTTCATGCCCAGGCTGAAGACCGCATCTTTCTTCATTCCCAACCTCTGGCGTCTCTCATGTTTTCCTGTAATAACTCTCCCAGGAGGCAACATGAAGCTGAGCCCCAGCTTGAGTAATTCCCAGCCTCTGAGTGATACAGGGAAAGAGTAATTATAAGGTTTGCCGAACCCGCAGCTACAGTTGAACACCACGGGTGCTTGGAAGGAAGAAAAAGGCGGGCTCGGTACCATCAATCCCCAGATCAAAGGCAGGTGTAAATCCTCTGGAGCCTCTTTGGCACTTTTTAAGCAATCCTTTTTCCTGTAACTGGGATGGAGAAGGAAACCTCACGAGAGGACGAAAACATCAGAGAACTGTGGATTCTCAGTCCAGAGAACCAGCCCCCAGCACTGATGTCCGGACCCTAAGAGAAGGAGCAGGACCTGCTGGTTGGGGTTGGGTTATTTGGACGGGTGCACATAGCAGCCTCGAAACCCAGATTGCCTGGAACTCCTTGGGGTGGAAGCGGTGTTTCAGCTTTCCCCACCTCTTGCTTGAAGACAAGAGGAATCTTCAGAGGACACAGGTCTCCTATAGAAGGATGCCTATCTTCCTTTGGATCTCTATGCTCCTCCATCAACCCCCGCACCCCCGACCAGCCCCTAGGATCATTTCCCAGAACTAGGCCTCCAAGCGGGGCTTGCTGGAGCAAAAATATAAACAAAGCCTGTACTCTTAGATATTTTATTAAACTGCGTTAGTCTTCTAATAGAGCAACAATAATCCCTCAGAAATATGTGGTTCTGTGTTGTAGCTACCAGCCTCGTGTAGCTATTTAAGTTTACATGAATTCAAATGAAAATAAAAAATTCAGTTCTTTAATGACACTGAACCCCATTCCAAGTGTTTAGTTGCCATGTGTGGTGAATGGTGGCCATACTGCTCAGTGCAGTTCTGGAACATTCCATCATCATGGTGAGTCCACTACCGAGACCCGACTTATAACAGTGAAAACAAATCACACCCAGTATATTAACCACACAGTATGACGTGCTTGCCAAACTTAAATACAAACTTAAGCAAAATCTAAGAATAAACTCAACTGTAAAGCCCATATGAAAAATGTCAAAGTTGTATTAAACAAGACAACATGAAAGCAACTAAACTTTTTGATACCATATTCCTAGGTATAAAGATCAAAGCTGTAAAAAGACCCATGGTCCCAAATTTACTTAGCACATTTAACATTATTCTAAGAAGTTCAGAAAAAATTTTTAAAAATTTTTCATTATACTTTGACAAAATAATTCTAAAATTATTCAGAAATGGAGAAATATTAAGAATGAAAGGAGATTTCCAGGCCTATATACTAATCCATTCTATTCATTTCTAAAGGCTGCAGGAACGAGTTCCACAAACCTTGTGGCTTAAAATAGACATTCACCCTGCCCAGTTCTTAGAAGTTCAAGATGTAGCAGGCTTGTGCACCCTGGAAGAGCCCCAGGGAGGCCCCGTTCCTTGGCATTTCCAGCTTCTGGGGCTGCAAGATGACATTCCTGGCCTCTGGTCCCATTGGTCCACTGTCTGCCCCTGACTTCACATTGCTGTCTCCTCTGTGTCTTGCCAGGGTCTTTCTGCTTCTCTCTTGAGAGAACACTTGCCGTTCGATTTATGACACACTCAGATAATTTAGGACAAATTCTTCCTGTCAGAATCGTTAACTGAATCACATTGTTTGCTCCATACAATGACAGTTACTCTTTAACTAATAAAGTATTTAAGAATTAGGACATGGCCATATCTTTTGGGGGGGCTATGATTCAGCCCACTAAATGAGCACAATAAAATATTAACATTTAAGGAAGCATAGAAATGCCAAGCGAATTTAGGCACAATAGGATATGAAAATAGAAATGAGGTATGAGGGCTATTCTACAATTTTCAATCTCATGAGCACCCACATTTTTTAGGTGCTGGATATTTCCTTTGTTTCTGAAATCATCAAAGTTATTTATTTATGTACTAGACGTTGAACCCAGGGTGCTCACATGAAACTACGTTCCCAGCAATTTTTCATACTTTGTTTTTTGATGCAGGGTCTCACTAAGTCCCTAAGTTGCCCAGACTGTGGTCAAACTTGTGATTCTCCTGCCTCAGCTTCCAAAGTACTAGAATTATAGGTTTGCACCATCACACCTGGATAAAGCTTTTATTTTTAAGTAAATAGCCAAAATTGGCAATAGCATGAGAAAAAGTCAGTGTTATACTTCTGGTAGAAGGACACATGGAGGGGTTAATGAAGTCACTCTATGAGGCATTTTTGAAAGCATTAACCAAAGCTTCAAAAGGCACCGATCTTTGGTCCAGCCATTTATTGTTAGAGAATAATCAGAGATACTTATGGATGAAAACAATCATAACTCAATTATTTTTAGATGTGAAGCAGGAAGACCCTGAATGCCTGGCAATGGGGAACCGTTTGTCTGAACAGTGAGATATCCACATAATGATGTAGTGCAGAACATTTAATAACACAGGAGAAGCTTATAGTTCTAAGCGTAAAATGGAGCAGGCTTCAATACTGAGTACAGATGACCTGTCTGGAGCAGGCTGTGCACATGTGTGGCCATGTGTCATGTGGCCGTGGATGTGTGTACCGAAGAGGGGCACACGTATCTGATCTACGCAGGGGACCCAAGAATAGAACGAGATGTGTTTAAGTGTTGACTATACAATTTTTACTAATGGAACCAATATATTTATTAATTCGTTATATTTTTAAAACTGAATTTTTGCCTGTATAATGATACAATTTGATAAGTATATGAGTTAGTTTTAATAACCTAATAAACTTTCTTCTGGAGAAAATAAAACTTAAATTACCCCAAACCAGATGACAAAAAAGAACAAAGTGTTCTTAATCCCAGTTATACCTCATTTCAGATACTTTGGATCAGTTTGGTCTTTGAAAGGCTTCATAAGGAAAATTTGAAACATTCAGAGTAGAGTGTAGGCAAATGTTTATATTAAACTCTAACCATAAAATATGTGCAGATGCCAGAATTATCATTATTGGAACAAGAGTTTTCCCTGGAAGAATATAGCAGAAGATAGTTTTGTTGGTTGGGGTGGTGCAA
Organism: Hystrix cristata; assembly: GCA_004026905.1. Lineage (NCBI taxonomy): Eukaryota > Metazoa > Chordata > Mammalia > Rodentia > Hystricidae > Hystrix > Hystrix cristata. The sequence continues at coordinate 28,254 of PVJO010012418.1, forward strand.
TTATTCTGCAAAACTTTCTTCTCCTTTTTTCATTCTATGGTGCTTTTAAAGGTGTGCAGAGGAAGTTTGATCTCCCTCGGCTCCGTCTGCCTTCTGCTGTTGATGCTGTAACAATTCCTGCATATTTAGAATTGGGCTCCTTGACCTCTCTGTTCATTTTGGAGCACAGAAAAGCATCATCTTGATTTCCAGCTTGATTCTCTTCTACTCAGTTCTTGAAGATGGAAAAGACAATTATAAACATTTGTGCTGCATAAAATCTTCTGATTCTACAAAAAAGAAAGTACTTTTCCAATCAGGAAAATTTTCTTTTTGCCTGACCTGCTTCCGTTGCCCAATTCTGTCATATCAGAGCTGGGAGCTGGTGCCCGAGCCCTGTGTGGAGACTTGGCAGCGTCAACCGGCTTCTGGTCAGCTTCCCGCTGGTTCAGATCCTCCATAGCATCAGACGTCTTGTGGAGCCGGCCGGTTCTGGCCAAAGTGTCCACATAAAAGGAGAGCGTGTGTGTGATCCTCGTACTTTACTTGGGCGACATCCACTTTAACCTGATTTCATGCTTGGCCTACTTATATTTATGCCTTGTTGTTTTAGTTAAGAGTTGTATTTTGACCTACAGGAAGAACCACGGATGGAAAAACTGTGCTGAATGTGTCCACGGAAAGCCGGCACCGAGGTGTGGTGAGATCTCACATTCTGATTGTTCTCTTTCCAAGGACAGCGGTGTGTCCCCATCTTCTTCTCCGCCTCTGTCTCCACACTTTGCTCACCGCGGCTCCACACCTTCCTCACGACAAAGTCTAAATCAGTCATAGAACACATCTGATATCATACTGTATCCCTCGTTGCTTCTCGGAGACGGACATGGAGATCGAAATGTTTCGATTCTGCTATTTCACACATAGGAGGTGGCGACAGTAGCAGGTGCGGCCGTGTATGTGCAGCTCCAGCCCCTCCGGGGGCTGAAATGGGACGATCACTCGAGCCCGGGACTAACAGGCCAGCATGGCAGCCTAGCGAGACCCTCATCTCAAAACTAACCAAAGAAAGGGAAAAGAGAAAAGATCCACGAATAATGTTACTTATAGTTCCGTAACATTCAGTGCCTGCTTTTGCAGAGTCTTGGTAATCTGGAAGATGGAAATCACACACACACACACACACACACACACACACACACACACACACACACAGAGATAAGCCACTCTTTAAACACATTAGAGTGGTGGGACTACTCTACCTTGCCCAGTAAGGAAGGGGCAGGAGACCGGGGGACAGGACACATAGAGCAAAGAGCAGAACCATGCGGGCTCATCAGCCGTAACTTTGAGAAATCCAGAAATCCATTACAGCTCTTGGGCCCCTCTTTTCCTTGTGACAAAGGGGAGTGCAGTGCCCAATCAAGGGTCTTTTTATTTTAACTGCATGCTCAGCTACCCATTTCTGTATTCACAATTGAGGTCATGATAATAATTTGGGAGCTGACAGATGTAAAAAAAGAAGGAATACAGAGGATGTTCTGACCCCACCGGGGTCAACAGTAAATTGCCTGCTGAGATCCCTCGTATGAGAAGAACAGACCAGAACTCAGTTATTTGGGTAAGCTCCGTACACTCGCGCCTCCCTCGAAGTTGGTTCTGAGAGTTTGCTGACAGGAACGGCCACGACCCTGGAGAGGCACAACGAAAAAGGCGATCGCAAAGATGCTCGATGGCTCGTGCACTTCATTGCTTGGACTGAGGCCGTGAGCGTTTTCAGCGCTCGAGTCCCTTGAACGAGGTCCCGCAGCAGCAGTAGAAGCTGAGTCCCGAGGTGAGAAGAGCCCAGCACCCTGCCGCGTCCCCGCCGCTGCGTCTTGCTGCTGTCTGCTCCCGAAGGCACTCTGGCCGCGAGCAGCAGGTGCGACCACCCCGTGTCCAGCTCCTGACCCACGTGCTGCTCTGACACGGTGGTGATGCGTGCACTCCGGAAGGGGACGGTGGTGTTTGACAGTCACTTACATCTGTCCACTTACAGAACAAGCAGCGATCTCCCTCCCCACAGCCACAGCCTTGGCAGAGCATGAAGAAACGCACAGAGGTCCTAAATTGAAGGGACAAGAGGAAAAGGCTGGAAGGTTTTATTTCACACTTTATCAAAAAAAGGGGCCCCCTCAGATGTTTGAGTGTTGTTCTTTGATTCAGGAAAGCGTTGCGTGAATTCAGCAGGCTTTGTGATCATCCCGCTAACATCCCCAATGTGAGGACCAGACAAAGACCTCAGAGTGGACCCCGGAAAGCCATCATGATAAAACCTCTGAAATTGTGCCCGTCTTTCGATCCGTGTCACCTTTCTATTCAATTGAACTTTGTCGGTCTGATTTTTTTCATCTGAGAAATTGAAACACAAGTAACGGTCCCACCTCCCCGCCTGCATTTTCCTGAGGACGGACTGCTGCCGAAATGTTCCGTGTACAAAGCGGGGAAAGTCCTGTGACACGCACAGCAGTGGCCTGTGCTGTTCCACAGTCACTTAGGAAATGCCGGTTTTCATGGTGCACTCGTGGTTATCCGGGAGCAACCAGAGACAGAATGAGAAACGCTTTAAACTGGGAAAGTCTTCTCCCAGTCTTTCTCATAGAATTCCTTCCCCTCAACATAAGTGCTCTGTAGCCCCGGGGAAGGGCCATTTACTGATGGCCAGTATTTGACTGCAGGCCAAAACACCCAGTTTATGACCTTCTGAACTGGCCAACAACAAACGTACAGAATGAACAAAAAACTTCAGTGTGTGCTGCCGAAATTTTAAACTCGGCCCTTGCAACTGCCCCTGCCCTGCACTGTCCCTTTCTGTTCTGCACCCCTGTCCCTGCAGGGTCCCCAGCCCCTGCGGCGGCTTTGGCTCACAGTATCAGATGGCTACAGTAACCTGTCCTGGATTTTGCTTAAAGACTCCACCTTAGTATTTAATACATACGTGATTTTAGGCAAACAAATTATTTCTGAACAAATGATGTTGACCCTACACATTCCTTTTTATCTTTAAAATGTGTTTTTAATGAACTACCTGCAGACAGCATCATTATGAGGTCAAGAACTAATTTTCAAGATAAGGACTTTGTTCCATTTGGGAGAAGGGGCGAGGGCTTGAGAATAACTCAGCATCCTTTTTTGGCTCCTAGATACGCAGAACAGAGAAAAGCAGGTGTCGTATCCTTGTTTTCAGCCCTTTCTGACCAGGCTTTTCTCCCACTGGCAAAGAAGTCACCCCAGTTGTGAGAGAAAAAAACCTGCCTTTGTTATCTGTGTCTTTTAAAACTTCAAACATGCTTTCCACATCCGTAGTGACTTAATGGAGTCTAACAACCAATTAATGGCTTTAAAACCAGCAGGGATCCTGTTCTGCCCTGTAACCTGAAATGAATTATTGATAGATGCTTTCAGCCCTGTGTCCTGTCAGATATTTCAAAGTCAATGTCAGCTGGCACATTTTTTCATTCAATCTGTGCTGAGGTCAAGATTTGTGAAGTGGTGCTCTTCCAAAAGAGGAGAAAAATACCAGCACCCTGCAAAGTGGGACTGGACATAATTGGCCTCTCTTCAAACCAAGATATTAGCAGCCTCGACATGTATAGGGCGGGGCCTGGGAGTGTCCTTTTCTCCAGGCAGGTGGGACTCTGCACATTTAGGCAAATGACATTCATTACTACTTCAGGAATTATAGCAATAACTTTCACTTACATTCATGTTTTCTCTATTCTTGAGTCTTGGTACGATCCTGTGAGGTGTACAGGACAAATATCATTATTTTCACCCAACATGGAGGAAAAAGAGACTCGAAACTAGGAGTGGCATGAATCTTCCTCCCTTTTTTCTTTTCCTTCTCCTCCTCCCTCTCCCTCTCCCTCCTTCTCCTTTTTCACGTTCGTGTAATAGTGGTGCAATTTCTATAACTGCCTGGCAATAAGACTGCTCTAAAATGGTGGCTTTAAATAACTCCGATTTTAATGATTTCCATCTCTGAATTAGCCATTGCTTAGCAAAATAATTAGTATATTATTAAAGTACTTCTTTCGAATGTTTTAGACTGATGGTTTAAAAATAATAATACAATAAAACATAATGGCTAAGTGTGTGATAAAATAATAACTCTTAGAAAACTACCAAATAAAAGTCACTTAAATTCATTTAAAGAACACTATCTGCACATCGTTTAATACACATTGCTTAAAACTTTTAAAAATTTGCTTCTGATGTAATCTTTGAAAAGAAACTAAAATTAATGACTGGTAAATACCCACTGGGGTAAGTGCTTTCTATATACACATTATGATAGTGCTTTCAGTGATTAATTACACCCATAATATTTTTTTCTGGGATGCTACATAGTTTTGTAATTATTATTTTAATTTATACGCGGTGTGATCAAAATATATGGTGAACACTGCTGCCAAGTGCCGTCCAGTGGAAAGTCAGGGATCTTCAATGTGAGAAGCAGCATGTCAGACCTTAGTAAAAGTGTGTGGCCTGTTTCCACTTGTTTGGTGCAGTCAGTTGGTTGAGAGAATCTGTGTTTTACAATATGCCACAAATCACGGGTCAAGAACAATGCATTAAAATGAAATTTTGTCCATTTCACTGAAGTTGCGTCATTGTGCCACTTCAGATTCCAGCTTTTTAAGAAGTGTCGTAGGAGTTGAAACTTGGGTTGGTTACAATCCCGAGACTGAGGTTTGGCGTTCTCAGTGGAAATCGCCCAGTCCCCTGAGAAAAAAGCACATTGATCAAGAGTCAACATCAAAGTGATGTTGAGTGCATGTTTTTTGACCTTTATGAAATTCTGTGAGGTGAGTTTCTACCCAGGTGCACCATGGTGAATTCTGAACATTATACGTGCTCCTTAGAACATTTAAGAAATGACGTGCACAGAAAATGGCCTGAGAAATGGGCACATGGTGTCATCCTCCACCAAGACAATCCTGCATGTTACACATTGTCCCAGTATAGCAGTTTTTGTCAAATAAAAACATGATGGCTTGTCCTTATCCACCTCGTTCACCTGGTCTGGCATCACGAGTGCTGGCTCTGTCTCAAAGTCAGAATGACCATGAAAGGTAAACATTTTGAATTGATTGAGGACATCAAGGCAGCCAAGACAGCAAAACAAAAGACACTCACAGATGAGGACTTCTAGAACTGCTTCAGAAAGTGCCAAGAAAAACGGAATAAGTACATTTGAAGGGAGGGGAGATATTTTGAGGGGAATTAATGGCAATGTGTCTTTTACTGTGATAAATTTGTTTTTTAATTTAAACATTTGTGGTTTGTCTTGATCATACCTCATAGATTTTATTCCAATTAGATAATTTTCCCAGATTAATTATTGATTTCCTTCTCAGTGGCCATTGAGGCTCTTAACAATTTTTGTCTACAATAAGTAATGCAGCAGAGTGTGTATGAGTTCACAAGCATAAATGTCCATCTGTTTGAATCCTGTCTCCTGATATCTAACAGGAGCGTTATTCAAGCATCAAGGGCAGGAACACCACTCAGGCTTTGGCTGTGTATTTCTACACTGGTCTCCAACATACCAATGTAGGATCACACTGCAATGGAGCGATGTCACTTCAACTCACCAACATCAGTGGTGACCATGTCTACATGTTTCGGATCTATCATACAACATTGTATGTGACTGCTTCAACTATGAAAACAAATCACTGGACCATCAATAAAATAAAGCAATACTGGCACAAGGGAAAAATAGATCAGTGACCTAGCAAAGGAAATCCAGAAACAGAACAAAAAGTAAAATAAATTTTAATATTTCATGGAGGGTTTTTGGGGAATCCAAAATCATTGAGATAAAACACTGTTTATTCAGTAGGAAGGAAGATATGAGTAATTTTATAAATTCATAAAGAGAAATATTTTAACTATGTTATAGATCACAGAAATCATGAATACTGATAAATTTTACTACATACAAAATTTCTGCACAGTGAAAGCCCCTAGAAGCAAGATCAAGACAGAGCTAAAAATGGGTTAATTATTGCAAAAATCTTATCACAAAAAACAAACATTTCTCTAAGTGTTCCTACAAATTCACAGCAAATAAACAAAAGTTTCAATTTAAAATGGGTAATGGGTGTCATAGTTTGGATCTTAAATATCCCCCAAGGGCTCATGTATTGTAGGTGTGATAACACTATTGAGAGATGGAGGACATGTCAGGAGGTGGGGCCTAGTTGGAGAAAGTAGGTCACTGGGTATGTCCTTAAAGGATGTATTGAGATCCTTACCATGAGGTAAGTAGCCTTGCTCCACCTCACCCTACCCTCCATCATGTTCTGTTTCACCATAGGCCCAAGGCATCAAGACTAAGTCACCATGGACTGGAGCTTCTGAAGCCATAAGCCAAAATAAAATTTGCTTTGTTTCAAGTTGTTTATCTCAGATATTTTGTCACAGCAATGGGAACCTGACTGACACAATGGATAAAAAAGACTATCAAAAATAAATGTACTCATCCGAAACTTATGAAAGTGCTTATTATGGGTCCTCTCAAAACCTCATGTGCTTATAGATTGTGCTTTTGAAGGATAACTGGACCATGGGAGGCAGGATAGTTGGATATGATGTTAGGAAGTGGAGCTTAGTCAGAAGTGGTCACTAGGAGGGTGGCCTGGAAGGATGTATCTCTTCCTAGCTCCTCCATCTACTCTGCTTCCTGGCTGCCATGTAGTGAGCAGCTTTCCTCTGCTGGACCCTTGCATCATGCCTTCCTGTTTTGGGGCCGGCCAACTATGGACTAAAAAATTCTCCTCCTATAAGTTTTGGGTATCAGGTATTGTGTGTCAGTGTTGAGAAAATGACTAAGATAGTGCCTGAGCTCATTAAAAATAAAATGTTCATTAAAACAATTCTGAGATGTATCTATTAAATTGGTGAATTTAATAAGACTATCTGATTACAGTACTTGAGGGAGAGTATGTTAGGAAAATGTCCTCACCTACATGCCGATCTAATTTGGTAATATGTACAGATCCAATTTGGGAATTTAAAAAAATGCATATTTCATCTATAAATGCCACTTTCAGAATAGAAACTAATAAGTATGTATCTACAAGATTTTTTACACAAAATAAGGGCAAATTATTGGAGAAAAACCTAAAAGTCTACTAATAAAGGATCATGTGGTTAAATAAATTAAAGCACACCCATAAAATGGAATAATAGTTTTTTTAAAGGTAATGAAAATTTTCTGGGACTCTAAAATATAAAGATCTCTACCATATATTAAGTGAAAAAATCAAGGTACAGAATAATATGTATAACTTGCTATCATTTGTGTAAAATATAGCATGCAAATTCTTGTGTGTATATGTGTACACTCTTAAAACTACAGAAAATATTTGGAAATGGCAAGAACATAGAGAAGAAAGATTCTTCAGGACATGCCATTATATATTTTCAGAATATTGAACGATGTACATGTATTACTCATTAAAATATTTAATTCCTAAGAAGACCTTTGGCTATTTTAATATACTTTGAAGAGAGAACTCTGTTCTTTGCATATACATCTTTATATAGTACTAGAAGATAGCATGAGAGAGCAAGAAAAAGGGAAAAACTTCATCTCAAGGTATTTTAATTTGACTAAAAGTACAAATACTTCTCATAGACACAGGCAAAACCATACAGAATCCTGGACAATGGCCTTAAGCCAAAATATTCCTAAAACATTGGAAATAGGGATGCCCTATTGATCAGCCACAGAATGAGGAGCTGAATGTGCAGATTTACTCAGATTTTATTATTAAGATTTATTTAGACTATATACGCAAATTGAATATTGTAGAACAATCTAGAAAAGAGTCCAAAAGAGTATATTTCAAACAGTAAAAGACATAAAGAAAAGAATAGCAAAAGTCCCACACTCTGCCTGGCCTTGGACAAACTAAAAAACAAAGAAAAAATAAAGGAAAAAACTAAAGAGGTAAAAAAAGTCAATTAAATAATTTTTAAAACCTCAAACTTGATGGAACTAATGAGAAAACTAGTAAGAGATTAAATTTAAAAAAATCATTCATGTAGACTGAACAGAGGTAAGGGTATTAAAAATATAAAAAGTTTTATTTGAAGGCATGGAAAGTGAATAAAAATGTCAAACACACACACTAAATGTGAATTTCAGATGGCCAGTATAGAAAGAATTGGGGGAAAAATAATAAAAACAAGAATTAGTGATAATTGTTCAAATGAAAGACACATTTTTTGTTCTGATTGACAAAGTGCACGGTGGGTGAACAGCTAAAAAAGAAATGTATACCTGGACGCATTATAGGAAAGCTGCTGAATATAAAAAATAAATCTTAAGAGGAACAAGGGAAAAAAAGAATATTGCTTGGAAAAGAATGATAAAACTTAGAGCAGCTGTCTCATTAAAAACACTAAGTGGGGGCTGGGAATTTGGCTCAGTGGTTAGAGTGCTTGCCTTGCAAGCACAAGGTCCTGAGGTCAATACCCAGCACCAAAAACAAAAACAAACAAACAAACAAAAAATAAAAACACTAAGTGTCACAGAACATTAATGTCTCCAAAGTATTGACTGAAAAACGATAAACTTGGAATTCAGTCTCAGTATATCTATAGTTCAAAGATGAGGAGGCTAGTGGTAAGAATCTAGGTCCTTTCCCCTATTCAACATCACAGTGGAAATCTTAGCTATTGCAATAAGACAAGAATATTAAATGAAAAGCATACAGAAGGGAAAGGAAGAAATAAAAGTGACTTTGTAGATGACAATATTGTCTACACACAAAGTCTCAAAAAATCATTGCAGTAGCAAGAAGCAAAACCTCTTAAACTGGTAAGTAAACATAGTGACATAATAGGATACACAAAAACAAATCACTTTCCCACATACTGGCAATAAGCATTTTGGAATCTGAAATTTTAAAAAACTATTTACTATAGTGCTGAAATATAAAATATGTACACTATCTGCATGTAGGAAACTATAAAATTTCAATGAAAGACTGCAAAGAAGATATAAATCAATGAAACAACTTTCTGTGTTTATGGACTGAAAATTTGTTTTATTAATACAGACATTCCTCATTTAACGAGGAATTGTATATAGTATGTACACTACAATATTCAGAACAAAGAAATAGTTGAAGGAAACTCCAACCTGATGATTTTGCTTTTATCTGCATAACTCTCACATGCAGGCTGTGATATACAACAGAACGTAAAACTACAGCACTGTGCCCTACAGCACAATCAGCAGATTACAGCGCTGTATAAACAAGGTGAACTGTACTAAAAAAGACAGGGAGGCTCTGGAAACAAGATGTACAGAACTGTTCAAAGAAAAGACGGGTGGTAAGTCTGAGTGTCGGATCCTAAGTCTGAACAGTCGTTAAACAGGCAGGTCATTAAATGAAGAAGATCTGTATTCGAAAGGCACTATATATCTTTTGATATAAAATATCATATAATAAAAAGAATAGCCACAGCTTGAGGGAAAGAATTTTCAGAACACTTATCCGATAAATAATTTTCATTCAAAATAGACAACAGAGTTTTTAAACTTGACAACAGAGAAAACACAATTTAAAAATGGGGGGAGATTTTATTAAACATTTCATCAAAGACAATATACGGACAGCAGGTAAAAATATGAAAACATCTTCAACATTATATATTGTTAAGGAATTGAAAGTTTAAAAAAAAAAAAAGCAACCACAGTGAGATCCTACCGTAGTAGAATGGCTAAAAGCAAAACAAAAACCTGATGATACCAACGGTTGGGAAGAAGGGAGAGACCAGCAACATTGCTGAGCACAAGGCACAGTGGCTTAGCCACTTGGTAAGAGAGCTGACATGTCCACACTAAGCCAAGCACAGTCTTATCGTACAGTGCAGCAATTGTGCTCCTAAGAATTCCTTGGAAGGTGATGTGCTGATATGTAGGTACCTTCATTCATAATCGCCAAAAACTGGAAACAACTAAGATGTACTTCGATAGGTGAAGTAAATCCCAACAATAGAGTAATACTCAGCAATCATGGGGAATTAGCTACCAAGCCATGAAAAGATGTGGAGGAACCTTCAATGCCATCTTAGTCCATTTGGGCTGCTCTAGCAGAATGCCGTTAACTGGGTAACTTACAGAAGGTAGAAGCTTTTTGTCTCGTGGTTCTGAGACGGGAGAGACCCAGATCAGGGTAAATACAGTGCCTGGTGAAGACTGCTTCCTTTTTCACGGTTGGCACCTTCTCACTGTCTTCCCACATGGTAGAAAGGTTAGGCTCACCCTCTGGATCTATTTTTTTAAGGGCACTAATTCCACTCACACTGGCACAGTTCTCATGGCCTAATCGCTGCCCCCAAACCCTGCCTCCCAAGGCCATCTTATTGAGGATTAGGATTTCAACATATGAATCTCGGGGAGAGGGGAGGCAAACATTCAGACTACAGGAAGCACATGTTGCTAAGCGAGGGAAGCCATCTGAAAAGACTACACAATGTGGCCTCAATTATATGACATTCTAGGTTGGCAAACTGTAGGGACAGTGAAAAAGTCGTTGCCAAGGATTCAGAATTCATTAGGTAACGCATGGTTTTGTTTTATTGGTAGAAGAACTATTCTGTTCCATGCTATACATGTGGGCCCACATTTTCCAAAATTATTGCATTTTACAACACAGAGAATGAACCTTAATGTATGCAAATTTGAACACAAACAAATTTGGTGAGTGTAACAGTAACTCCAGATGAATGCAGAATGTGACAAACAGTCTAACTATTCTAGATGCACGGAACAATCTCACCGAAGAGAGTGAGGGAAAAGACGCTGACCTAGTTCCGCTCTGGACACGAGTGGAATCTATAGAATTAAAGGGAGGAGAAGAAATTTCTCGTGAGCCCACCACATCATTGTATCCTTTGGAGCAGGGGCTAAGAACTGCAGCACCCATACCCAAACACCGAGGGGTGGATGGCGGGTGGTGGGACCTGAGCTCTGGCCGAGGAGGTCACAGAGAAGCAAGGGAAGGAGGCGAGAATGTCCCGCGTAGGTATGCGTTTCAGGTATAAACCCACATGCAGCTTCATCAGAGCCGCCACAGTAGGGGGACAAGTGCACTTAGCATCCTCGTCTTGGCCTCCTGGTCCACTCCCCCGTGAAAAGCAGTGGGGAGCCTCAGAGACACAGCTGGTGGCCGGGACTGGGGCGAGAACATACAAGAAGGCAAGAAAATGCTTTTTTACAAAGCCCCCGGTGGTGGGGGATTGCCACAGGATGGAGGAGCCAACCGAAGGGGTGCCCAGTGGCCAAATCTGGAAAAACTGAATCAAAAGATGATTCCCGCAGTTTAGAGTGGATAAAATAAAATAACATTGGATTAAAACTTGAAGTATAAATATTTCATGAAAAGATTTAAATATAAAAATGGGTATTTTTATGAGTTCATACTGATATAAATAGGTTGACTAAATGAGAAATGTGAGAGAAGAGACAAATGCTCCGTGCAGAAGATTGCTGAACAGCCCGAGTGGATGCTCTGCCCTGGAGGAGGGCGTGGGGCACCCTAGACCTGGACTGTGCACTGTGTCCAGCGTTCCTTCTAGAGGGAACAGCAGGCCACGCTGGCCGGCACTACCTCTGCCAGGCCTTCAGGACGAATTCCACAGGGAGAAGTCACCTTGACAAGAAATGGTAAAAATGGGACTGGCTGCACCCCCAAACTCTCAAAGTCATCAAAAAACATGGAAGTGTGAGAAACCTTGACAGCCAAGAAGAGCCCAAGAAGGCATGCCAACCTAGGACACTGGGACAGAGAAATAATATCGAGTAGCAACCATGAAGATCTGGCCAGAGTACGTACTTTAGTGAGTTTCAATATGCCAGTGTTGGCTACTTGTGAGAAATGTGGCGCACTTATGATGTAAGATGTTAGTACTAGTGAAAGCTGGGTGAGGAGCTATGTGGGAACTCTGTACTATCACAATTTTTCTGTAAAATCTGAAGCTGCTATAGAGTTTAATTTTTTAAAAGTGACTTAAAAGTATCAACTTTATGGCCAGTTTAAGTCACTAGTATAATCACATTTATGAGACAATTTCACTAGCATGTATACTGGAGTTTCACAAGTGTTCCACAGATTGCCTATAATTTCTCAGAAAGTAAATGAGAGTGATATGAAGTTACTTTCAGATTTGGAAGATTTGCTGGTCAATAGTCATCTCTTAAAGAAGGTCTAATGGGCGTTTTTCAGCAAAAAGAAAACCAAATTCCATCAGAAAGAATGGGACATCAGAAGCGATGTTTTCCAGGAATTGGTTTATATTTTGATCAATCTAAATAATTAAGTAAATTTAGATCAACTGTCATAGAAAGTGTTAACTTTGTAGAATTTATTTTAAAAAGATTAAATTAAATACAGACAGCAGTGACATAGAAAGAGTAGAGAAAAATTATAATTGAAACTTCCTCTTATGTTAGCAGTAGTGACCAACTTTAGATGCTGCGAGGGTGCAAAATAAGGGCAACCACTAAAAAGAAGAACAGAAGAAGTAGCTACTGAACAAGTAAAGAAAGAAAATGGAATGAAGAAAACTTGATTCATAATAAGAATAATATTCATATCACGCTATGAGCCAGGTGTTATTCTAAAGTGTGTGTGTGTGTCATCTATCCATGTAACTTATACAAAAGAGTAATAGGGGACATGAAAGAAAATAAAAGCATGGATAAAATATGATGATTACAAAACAAGATGGCAAAAATATGCTCTACTGTGTCAGCAAACATAATAAGTATGAACAGGTTGAATTTAAAAGACATAGGTCCCCCGGTCAGATGAAAAGAAACACAATTTAGAATATGCTATTTAAAGCCAATACATGAACATGGGGCAGAAGACAAAGAAAACTTCAAAACAGTGAAATGGAAAAGGATGTACCAATCCGGCAATCAGAATATCAGATGAAATAGATTCTGAGACAAAAACACTAATAGGCCTATAAAGGAAGCATTCATAATGGTATGAAAATAAAACAATCACAATAATAAATGTATCCAACAATCTAACCTCAGAATCTGACTCTAGATTTAACCCAAGTATTGTTTTAATAGCAAGATTTTTCTAAAATTTTGAAACGTTAAACACTGCACATATTCCAGGTGTACAGCATGGTGATTTGACACATGCATGGCCTTGTGGAATGACCTTCAAAATGACATGTCCATCACTGCCCCTGCTGTTTATCAGATCCCCAGGACCTGTTCATGTTATAGCTGAAAATTTCTACTCTTTGACCAACATCTTCCCATTTCCTACCCTCCAGCTTCTAGCAACCAACATCCTACTTTTTGCTTCTGTGGGTTTGTGATTAAAAAGGGAAATAAGCATTTGTATAATTAAGGTGGAAAGAAATTAAGCAAACCTCTCTAGGGTAATCAAGCAATCCAAAGTTAGTGAGGTCACAGAATAGCTAAATGGCATAATTAACAGACTTGATCACAAAGATATGATTAAGGAAATATACCAAATATATGCTTTTAAAGCTCACCTGAAACATTTATAAAAATACTCTACCATTCAAGCCACAAAAAAGTTCCAGCAAAGTCAAAGAATTGATATCAAACATACAAAGTACCCTGAGTATAAAACAATTAAATTAGAAAAAGTTCCAATTAGTGAGTTGTTACAAAACTAACAAAGCACACTCCTGTGCGACTGTGTCAGCTCTGGCGTCTCCAGTTGCTGAGACAATCAGCGCCTCGTGTAGTGGCCCAAACGTGGCCTCCTTGGGCATGGTACAGAGGGATGCTGCTGACTGAGCAGGTCATGTGCACTCTTGGGCATCATCTGTCTTTAACGATTGCTTTCTTCTGCCTCAAGCTCAGAGGACACAAAAGAGCAAAGATGGAGATGTTCAGGGACCAGGCCAGGTGGCCATGCACATTGCATCTAGTCAAGTTTCCTTGTCACCTACGTTCCCAGTAAGAGGTTTACACAGGCCACCGTCACTCCTGGTCATAATAATCTCTAGTCAGTGAGTGAATTAAGACAGATGCAACATGGACAGGACTGTAAATAAAATCATGGCATGTCAAAGGATGTGGTATGGCCCGAAAGCAGTACTTGAAATTACATACCTTTATTAAACTCACACACTAAAGGCTGAAAATAAATGAGTTAAAGATTTAAACCAAGTGCAGAAAGGCTTTCTAAACCATCTGAGTTACCTTCTCATTGCTGGGACAAAAATACGCAACAACCACAAATTAAAGGAGAAGAGGTATATTTTGGCTCACAGTTTGTAGAGGTTTCGGTCCATAGTTGGCTGGCTCCAAGCCACTCTGGCAGAGTGGCCTGACAGAGGAGAAACAGTCCTTGGCAAGGTAGGCAGGAAGCAGGAAGCAGCAAGAAGCAGGCCTCCATTTCCCTTTTATCCCATCCAGACTACAAGCCTTTTGAGGGGTGCCACCCACACCAGGGTGAGGCTTCCCATTATCCACACCCATAAACCAATCAGGGGACTGATTCGGTATCACACACCCTTAACCCCAGTGTCACACACCCCGGATGCAGCCAGCTTTGGAAGCCCCACCCATGAGCCCATGAGGCTTCGGGGGACATCTACATACAAGCCATAACACAAACCTAAAGAAAGCAAAGGAAATTAGAAAGATGAATGCCAATAAAACTTAAACAGACAAACAAAACAAATAATAGCCACAGGAAGGATAACAGAACCTAAATCCATATGATTTAGACTAAAGCTAAGAATTTAGTTACAGATATATTCAGACATTTAAAGACCATGTGTAAATGTTATGAATGACTACTAAAAAATATATTGGATGGATCATTTTAAAGAAAAATATAAAATAAAAAAATTGACCCAAGAAAAATAGAAAAAATTAATGAACAGAAAATCATTAGAAAGTTTTAATCTGTATTTTTTTTTAAAAAAAGATCATTCCTCCAACAAATGTCCTTCTTCAACAAAAGATCAGGCCGTATACTTGAGTGTTAAAAATAATGCTACTTGTGAGAACTCCAAGCCTGTAACTAGGATGGAAAAGTAAGCTGTGTTCATGCAAAGGAAGACAATACGCCAATGTGAATGAGTGATCTTCCTGCCAGCAATTTCAGTGCACTTCACAGATAAGCAAAAGGAAGTGGACCTCTGGCCTCACCCAGTGCCCAGGAGTAGGAGGGAGGTAAACCGACTTGTGCTATTTAAAATTATGGTGTGGCTACCATTGAAGGAGGGATGCAATAATGGGAAAGTGTATGAGGGACTTCTCTGGGGTGTGAGTAATGCTCCCTTTCCTTGTATAGGTGCTGAGAGTGAGGTCTATGCGCTTTGTGAACATCCACAGATATTGTGGAAATTAGTGTAAAACTTTCTGTATTTCTGTATTTCTATTATGTTTCAACAAGACTTTTAAAAAGCTAAAATGAAAGCCAGGTCCAGGCAGATTTTAAAGTACATTGCAAGAAAAAATCTCAAGGGATAATCTGACTTTAGATATTAAAGACTGAAAGAAAAAAACGTGTTCCCTTCAATCAGTGCAGGAAATCATTTAGCTAAATTCAGCAAACACTAATAATCAGAACAAAACAAAAGCAATGGCTTAGGCGAGAGCAGGAAGCAAGCTACATGAGCTCAGGAAAGGACTTTTCCTACAATCCTCAACGCACAACTTCTTCACGGTGAAGTAGTGGACACATTTCCTCCTCGGTCAAGCACACTCAGGACAAAGATACCCATTCTCATCAATTCTACTTAGCACTGAATTCGGGGTATGAATCAATGCAGAAAGAAAAGGAAGAACAAACAGAGAAAGGGACTGGAGAGAACGGAATGGAAGTGTCGTTCTCAGGAGAGACTCGGTACACATTTCGGGCTAGGCTAGGACAGGGCAGTGTGGCAGAGTTCGGCACATCACCACCAAAGTGCCCTGCTGGCAGAGCCCCAGTGCTCGAGCACCGAGAGCTTACGAGCGGGAGCTGCAGGCCAGGCGGTGTGCATCCACAGCCCAGTTTCATCCCCTAGTGCGTCCTCAACAATAAGACCTCGGCAGAAAATAACCAACCTTGGAAACCAGAGATCAAAAATGCAAACCCCAATCAGCCTGGCCAGGCCTTCCCCGCCACCACTATTCTCTGCTCAGTGGCTACTCTGTAGGCAGGATCTTATTACATTTCTTGTTGCTGAGACAAAATACCCATAACACCCACAGGTTAAGGGAGGAAAGGTTTATTCGGCTTACACTTTGTAGAGGTTTTAGCCCATGGCCAGCTGGCTCCCAGGCAGGGCGGCATGGCAGCGGGGCACTGCAGAGGAGAAACAGTCCATGGCAAAGCAGGGGAACAAATGGCAACTAGCAAGCAATAGGCAAAAAAAAATCTCTCTTATATTCTATCTAGGCTACCCAGATCAGAGCAGATGCCGAACTAATCAGTAGACTAATTTAGTTATCACACATGCTTAATCCTAGCGCCCTTAATCCTAGCATTGCATTGCGCCATGAATCAATCCCAACGTCACACACTCTAGATGCAGCCAACTCTGAAAAGCCCATTTGTGACTGCATGAGGCTTTGGGGAGTCATCTAGACACGGCCATAACAAGCAGGTGAGGCCAGGCTAGGCTGATTGGGGCTGGCACTTTTGATCTCTGGTTTTCAAGGCTGATTATTTTCTGCCAAGGTCTTATTTTTGGAGAAAGAAGGTACCAGCTATGTGACTCTGGATGAGTTCTTTAAGCTCCCTGGGCCTCATTTGTAAACTGGAGATAGTAAGTATATACTTAGTAGTGTTATTGAAGAGATTAAATAAGTTCATACATGTAAAGCATATGCTACATTTGCGAAAAAGTAATTATTATCCAATATTATGATTTTAATATCTACTCTGTTTTTGTTTTTTAACTACTAATCTTGCATTTAGTCTTTCTATTACTATGACCCTAAAGGCTCTCTGTGAGTTTTAGTTCAACCAGTGCATTTCCTCTTACTTCCACATGCAGTCAGAAAATTTTTTTTGGTACCGGGGACTGAAGTCAGGGCCCTGAGCTTGCTAGGCAAGCACCCTCACCACCGAGCTAAATCCCCAACCCCAGAAATTGTTAATATTGTTTTTGGTGACTGATGGGTTCAACAGGCTTGTCCCTTGCTGTACTTTATATTCATAAATTGAGTTTTGGTTTTATCAAAGAGCATATTGGTTTTTTCCCAATAGAAAAGGAATATAAGAAATATATTCAAATTGCAACAAAAAAATCAAATGAAATATCTATTCCTCTCAGTTTACAATCAACCTACTAAGTACAGACAACTTACTGATCAAATATCATATTTGACTTGGACTTTTGAAAACTAATGGATAAATTATTGAGTCAGACACAAGGCACAGATTGCTGACCCAGATATCCTGGGGACACTCACTAGTGTGACGTGGCCACTGTCCTCAGGGGGCCGTCGGGCGAGAGTATGGCAGAGAAGCCCGGCAAGGTAGCACCTGACTCGCTGTCCCAGCCTAGGTGCCCAGAGCTGGACTCTTCTTGGACTCTCCCAGGCTTGCTCAGGTGGAAGGTGGCTGTTCACACAGATAGCATCAGGCTTCGGATCTCTGCAGTGGCACCGTCTGAGTAATACGGTCCTCCTATGAGCAGGCAGGACTGTGCACTTAAGTCGCTGGTTGGTTCCCCCCAGCAAGTGCGCCCTCATCTCCAGAGAGTCGAGCCCCAGATCTGGCATTTGGTACCCAAATATTTCAATTAAGAGAGTTAAACTATATCACTTATGCTGCAAATTACTGGGAGATTTTTGTTTGCTTGCTTTGGCTTCTTTCCAGGTTCAGCACTAGAGATTTCCTTCTAAATCAGGAAGCAACCCAAAGCTGAGGACCTGTGAGAGGACAGGGCTGAGACAGCACCGAGCATCCCTGGGTGGCCAGGAGCAGACGGAAGCTGTGTTAGAGACAGTGGGTGGGACCCAGTAGAAGGCTGCTTCAGGAAGGGAGATGCAGAGGGAACTGTGCCCTGGGGGGCCTCCACCTCGGGGACAGGGAGCTGCCAGCAAGGGGAAGCATCCTCAGCACCGTCAGAGGACGGTGTGTGAGTCTGGGGGGCAGACAGGAAGCCCGTGAGCCCAGGGGTGGACAGCAGTGGGGGCCACTCTGAGGCAGGGGCGGTGAGTGGGGGGCCGGCAAGGCAGGCAGGGCCTGGATACGCGGGGACTCGAGCAGCGAGTGGCAGGATCTATACAGCGGCCAGCAGCCACGGCCTGGACTCTAGAAGCAGGCACACACCGAGTGCCTGGAGCACATGGTAACAGAGAGTGATGGAGGGTGTGGGAGGTGGTGGCGATGTGGTCAACAGAAGCTGATGGGGGGAACTGGCCAACCAGGGCCGGGGAACAGGAGGCTTCCAATAGGCATGTTAATGGTCACCAAGAGTTAATAGCACGGGGCTGAGGATTAGCTCAGTGGTAGAGCACTTGCCTAGCAAGCACAAGGCCCTGAGTCCGATCCCCAGCAGGGCCCCCCAAAAAGAGTCACTAGCATAAATTACATCTACAAAACTCAACCAGAAAACTCAATGCCAGACATAAATAACAGAAAGTAGCCAAAGACCAAATTAATAGGGTGGATGTTTAAGGCAAATGAAGTCTCCAAAACGCAATACCAAGGGACACGATGGAAAAAAGCTGTCAAAGGAGTTACGGTTTGTGAACTTAATTTGTTTTACGATTTGGGGGAAGATGCTTGCGTCTGTGTCTGTGTGGGGACGATGGCTGTGGTCATGTTTGTCACCAAATGCAGAATTTGCAAATGGAAGCAAAATTTTGTTAAACACTTTTGTTTGAGAACCAAATTGCTTTTCAGCAGAAGTGTTTGTGAACTGAGGTGTTACTGTATCTGAAGGTATGTTTGAGAGTTGCTGTTTCAGTATCTTCCTAAGATGAGTTCCTGCAAGGACAGACAGAAATAGAAATGGAGAAAACAATATTCAAAGAAATAACAGACAGAATCTAACTTCCAGGAAAGCGTCCTCTGGCCTTAAATTAATCAGCCCAAGGGCGACGGTGAAGGTGGATTTTCACAAGGCTGAAGACCTCTGGAGTTCTATTCCTGACTGTAGCTCCCAGCACTGTGAAGCAGAGGGGACTTCCGCGGGGTGCTCCGCACCAGTCTGGGGAGTGGGTGCTGAGGGCAGGATGCCAGGCCACCCTGGGTCCTGCTGCTCGCTGAGTGCACCACCTCAGGCAAATGTGTCCTGGAGCGGGCTCGACTTTAGGCAGGGGACACGGTGGCAGATGAGATGAGTTTCCTGCCCTGATGGAATTCATGCTGTAGTTGGAGGGACAGGCAGGAAGCAAATGCATGGGTGATAGGACTCCAAGGAGCAAGAGATGCCACAGAGAGAACCCAAGTGGATGTTGGGACTGCACTGGATGCTCTTTTAGTTTGGGTGTCAGGAAGCCCTCTGCAGAGGTGACGTCTGAGGGAGCCCCCAGCTGGAGCACAGGAAGTCAGCCGTGTGGGGACGCGGGAGGCAGGACAGACAGAGAGCAGCAGACATGCAGGACATGAGGTGGGAGCCAGTGCCAGGTCTCTGCACCTTTGCCTTTGCTCACACGACCGAGGAGCTCCTTCCAGAAGTCACTGGTCTGACAAGAGGGAGGCTCAGCCTGGGTCCTTGCCGGTCATCTCTGCTCCGTCCTGGACTTCCTCAAACTTTCCGGTGATGCCGATGAGGGGCTGAAGAATTAAAAGCGCCCTGAACCACACAGGAGGCCGATTAACAGCCACAGCATAACTGTGGCTCAGAGCATCTTCAAAGATAGCACAGTACCCTTCAGTTCCTCCGATGGCTGTTGACATTGTGTCACAGCTCGTGGGCAGTCATTCAACTCCTGAACACCGCACTGTCCTTCTGTGGTGGTGCAGGGTCTGCCCTTGCTAGAGTGTGCAGTCCTCTCGTCCTGCAGGCTCCAGAGGCAGAGGGGAGAGTTTTTACTCCCCAGTTTCTTGCATCTAAGAGAAAACGTATCCTCCCAGGATGAAGCATTTGAAGAATCACTTACTTACCTTCTGCTTCCTGCCTCAGCCATCCCCTCCCTGAGAATTCCCTCCACGTGGGGAAAGTGGAAGGACTCGTGTGTGTGTGTGTGTGTGTGTGTGTGTGTGTGTGTGTGTGAGATACATCTCTTCTGGGTGTCTCTCATTCAGAGGCCACCGTCTGCAGGCCACAGCAGCTCTCTGCCTCTCCGGACGGTCCTGAGCATGGCAGGTGTGGTCCCTGAGACAGGGTGGGGAGGAGGGAGGAAGCCGGAGCTCTGTGTGAGGCGAACGGGGCTGGAGGGGGCCTCACTCTCCATGACAGGGCCAGTTTTCCAGTCACAGATCTGAGGGCTTTGTCTCTGGCTCCTGGAATCCTGGATCATGGTGCTCCACACTACCCGAACTGCAGAGAAGGGCGAAGAATGCGATTACCCCGAGCCCTGGAGCTGCTTCCTACTGTCGCCAGGGCACTAGTCTTTGCTCTGCCTGGTAGTGTAGCGTTCCCTGCAAGGATTTCCCTGGGATCTCAGGCACCCTGAGTTCCAGCAAATACCTACTTTCCACCTGCATTCATCAAGTGTAGCTGCAAACTGAGAAGACCTACAAAGTAAACACGGGGCAGCCCATCCGGTATTTAACAGGGACAGTCCTGGCCATGGTGTTGTGAGCTCTGCCCTTACTGGTGTGTCCAGCCCATTGTCCACACTAAGGGTGGAAGGCTGACACTGTGGCAGACATAATGTAAGGGCCATCTGACGCTAGCTGGGACCCCATGATGTGTGACGTGCGTCACGAGCATTCTAACTCTCAGAGCCTCCTAAGGAGCAGGAGTTCTTACTGCTCCCATTACGAGGCCAAACCCCGGCTCAGACAGCCCAAAGAGTGGGCACCACGTTCACGGCCATAAACGGCAGGGTGGGACCAAACCTGCACGGCCACCAAGAGTGTGTGTTTGCGAGGGCAGCCACGCCTGAGCTGCTCTCCTGAGAAGCGGCTCCGGGTCAAGTGGAACAGAACCAGCACACCTCGAGGACGTTTCAAGTCCCTTGTCCCTCTTCAGAAAGCAGACGGTACACTCACACCCCAGATTTCATTTCCTTCTCGCCTGCTGGCTTCGCCGTCTGTATCTTTTCACAAATTGCCCACTGCCTTGTCTCTCCACCACTCATTCCACTCACAGAGATTTCTCTGCCTCTTTTCTAAGAAAGGAAGGAAGGCGGAGAAGGAGGGAGGGAAAGAGGGAGATGGGGAGGAAGGGAGGGAAGAGAAAGAGAAAGAAGACAGCTTTTTGAGTAAGGTCCCCATCATTCTCCCTCTTACCAGCCCAGCTTATACGCTCCCTGCTCCCTCTTAGCACACACCCCTTGCCCTGGCCCTGGGCTCCGGGCTTAGTCCACAGCCCTCTGTGCCCCTCCAGACAGCCCATTTCCTGTGCATCTGAAGCGCTGCTCCGTCTGCTCTTCCTTCCCCACGTCCAGGACCCCTCAGATCACCTGGGGAGCGCTGTGTTCACACCTGTGCCAGGAGCTGCTGCTGATCACACGGCAGGGAGGAGAAAAGGTGGAATCAACTTGTAGTACGATTGATCATCTAAGCCAGGCGCGGTGGTGCACACCCGCAATCACAGCAGTGTGGGAGGCTGAGGCAGGAGAATCAAAAGTTTGAGCCCAGCTTGGGTAATTTATCAACTTGGCGAGACTCTGATTAAAAAAATAAATAGGACTGGGGGTGTAGCTTCGTGTGAAGGTCCTGGGTTCAACCCCCAGTGAAAACAAACAAACACACAACAACAAAAGGCATCCCGGTCCATTCTTGCTCTCAGTCTCAGCTGCCCGTGCTCTTCGGGGGGCCGGTGGCGCTTCGCTCCCCGTCTGCCGGCCCTTCTGCCGGTTCAATGGCAGGCTCCACCTGGCCTGGCGCGAAGCCGTGGCGGGGCCAGCGGCAGGTGCCCGGCACAGTCCTCCCGAGGCGCGAGGCGACTGTCCGCGGGAAGCGCCCCCGGAGGGTCTGGACTGCGGGCGGCCGGGCGGCCGAGGCCTCCTCTGTGCGGCTCTGTGCCCGGGAGGTGGACACGGTCCTGCGCGGGGCTGGCCTTGGCCGTGGGGAGGCCGCGCACAGGCGGCAGCTCGGCAACCACGTCCCAGAGAGAGATCGGCTGTCCAAGGCAGCGATGGGCTCTGCAGGTGCGCTTACAGCGGTTTTCCCAGGAAAAGACCTACCCACGGTGGGGAGAGACCGGGTCGGACTCCTGCAAGGTCAGGCCGGAGTAGGCGAAGCGCTCGCGGAGAAGAGGGGTGTGCGGCTCTGGAAAGCAGGAAGAAGAGTCAGCCCCTTCCGTGGTTTTTAACTCTTCATATTTTTATTTTATTTTGGTGGTGGTCAGAGGGTTTTCCTGGGTGAGGAACTGCTGAAGTTTATCAACTTTCGCAGTAAATATTTTGCATTTCACGTGTGATTGGCTTTTCTTAGGCGTCTTCCACTTATCATTGAGACGCCTAAAGATGCTATCGTGCCCTGCGCGAGGCTTGGGTAACTTTTCAGTGGGTGGAGAGTCTTCACCTGCCGGCTCTCTCATGGAGGAAACCTTAACTGGGAAAGCGCACCACATGTGAAGAGGTCCTGAGAAGAAAATGCGGGCCTCTCCTACAACAGTGAAGTAAAAGGCGGCCTGGTTCCCATTAATCCGGTCTTGGGCGCGTCTTCTGTGTACTTACAGGTGCATTAAGAGTGCATCTAAGTTTCCCCCTTCATTTTTCATGTGTGTCAATAAAATAACTTTGACAGCAGGTTGGAATCACTCAGAACTTATTTCTGCTTTGTTGAATCACTTCTTAAATAGATGTCTGTAGCTGGTGAAAAAACTGAGAACTGCCTGTAGAGTTTTCCGTTGAAACTGCTGTAGTTCATATTTTAGAAGTCCCCCGAAGGCCTATGTTAGAAGGCTTGGTCCACAAGGGGGATGCTGTTGGGAAGTGTTGGGACCTTTAAAGGGCGGGGCCTACTGGGAGGGCTTTAGGCCACTGGGGGCGTGGCCTGGAGGAGGCTTGTGACCCCTCAGGCTTTCCTGATTCTTGCTTTCTAAGATGGGTGGAGTGATTTCACTCTGATCCAACCTCACTGGCAACAGGCCCAAAGCAGCAGTGAGGGCTGATCATGACGGACATCTGCAAAACTGTGAACCAAAAGAAAGCTTTTCTCTCCTTAAACTTATTATTGCAAGTATTTTATTATAGTAACTATTTTGTTATTCAAGTAACACAGTCACAGGAATGCAGACTAATAGCACACTGATTGTTATTTGCCACAGCTGGTTTAAAGCCATTGAATGGGGCATATTTAGTGTCTTTTTTTAAATGTATAATTCCATTGACCATTATTTAAATTAATCTAATGACTAATTATTTCAATCAATACATTAATTGTTCAGTAAAAAAGACAAATTAATTTTTTTTGTTTTTATGTTTCTCAGAGTCCTAATAGAGAAACTAGTTTGACAATGCAATCAGATAGCCATTATTTGGAAACACCACTTTCTATTGTGGCGTTTGAAAGCTTAGCCCCTTTCATGTAGCTATCCAGCACTATTCTTAACCATTCAAAATAATACGTTTATGCTCTTAAAGACATTGATCTGTTTCATTTTTATTTGATCTACATGCATTCCAAGTAAACATCACCCTTTTAAACTCTATGCCTGCCAAGTGTTCCAATAGATTTTTTTGTTTGTTTGTTTGTTTGTTTGTTTTTTGGGTTTTTTTTTTTGGTGCTGGGGATTGAACTCAGGGCCTTGGGTTTGCAAGGCAAACACTGTAACCATCCAATAGATTTTAATAACCTGAAAGTATATCTGATCATCAACACCTATCATATTAAAAGCTGATCTGAAGCAAAATAACATAGGCAAGTTTTAACTAGTTTGGAAACAATGAGACCAATAAATTTTCTTTTTCAAACTGTCAAAAAATATATTTCATCATTTGTATGTTGTAATTCTGTACTATAGAAATCTCTACTGGATCATAATTTTGAGAAATGAAGGCTAAAGTTTAATTAAATAGAATTAGATCGAAGTGTTGCTTATCGTGTCAGATCATAATGGAAGATCAGTTCCTGAAGTCAAATAACTCATGGAAACGAACCTTTTGATGGCCCTGTGTGTGATTTGCTGACCTTCTAGGTTGTGCTCTTATTTAGTATTTAATTTTCCTTTTTTTTTTTAGTATTTAATCTTCCTTTTCCATTTTCATTTTGTGTGGAAATGTTCTCCTAACATTTATGATCTTCTCTGTTGCTATTTTAATGGTGAGCATTTTCTTAGCTAACATAATTCTTCCTCTTATTGTTATGATTTTGACCATCAACTTAGAATTCTAGTTAGTTTCCCTTGTGATTTAATGAGATAACTTTTTGACATTTTGAAATTTCTGTAAGTCATTTTTAAAAATTGTCTTCCAAGAGCTGCTTCCTTCTCACTATAATTGAATTTTGGTTCAGTTATTAAATACACCAAAATAATCTAAACTTGCATATAGAAAATAATGAGTCCAGTGCACTGTAAGGTGATTGCCACATTGCATTGATATACACAATTGCATAGCACATTACTCTAACACCACCTGTGTGGGTAGAGGAATGAATATGTATTGGGGTTTTGACACAGTTACATGTATCTTCAGATCATGTAACTTTGAGGGGCTGTCTCATGGAACCAGAAGTCTCTTGTTAGGATAAGAAGGGTCCGATTCCTACTAGTAAGATGCCTTTACACAGATCACTTACCATGTGTAGTACAGCAGGGTTACACTCTACAAATAGTAATGCTGATAAATTTTAGTTCAAGGGATACTCATCAAAAATAAAATAATATATAAGGTGCCTTTACAATTGTTTATGGTAATTTATCTAGTCAAATTTCTGCTCGGGCTAGGTATTAGTGAGAACTCAGTTCTCTACTTACACATCTAATGACTGAAGTTTTCTTTAAGGGTAACTCTGGACTTCTATATTTCAAACCTCGTTTGTATTTATTCCAGGTGTTGTTAGTTCTGTGTCGCACAAGACTCTTTTTCTACAGCAGAATACATCCTCTGGCCTTATTCTTTTTCGTAAGGGTGCTGAGTGAATGAGCGATGATGTGCGGCTGTATTCCTGGAAGCTGTTCTGTAGAAGCAACATTATATTTCCATCGCTTTAATTTACTATGTTTTAGATATACTTCTGAATACTCATGTTTAAAATATCTCATTCAAATGCCCAGTGGATGGATATTTTCCTCAATTTTTGTCTGATGCTAATATAGGGTTAGAACTGCCATCTTTTAAAAAACATTTTAATGGTACATTTTAGATACACATTGTGATAACATTCATGGTAGGGAATTTATACTAGTACATGGTACAACTGCCATTTTAACAAGTGTGTATGGTCTGTCCCTACATCAACGCTGAATGGTAGGACCACTTTTATTTGACTTTTTCTTTCTGTCCTGCATCTGCCAAAATTTTTAATGGTCTTACTTCTCTTTAAGTTTTTTGTTGCCTTCTTTTAGATTGAATATTTTTTATTATTATAATCCTCAATTAATTTTGAAAACACACTCTGTTTTCCTATGTCTTTCTTAGTTACTTTAGAAATTACAATCTAATTTTAACCTATTAAAACTTAATATTAACTGCTATTTTTGTGCTCACTTCCCTAATCTTTAATGCAAGTAATTTAGAATATTTTAACTTCACTTTCCCTATACGGATATGTTAATGTGTATTTTTGTTGTTCATATAATTTAACTCTTGCAAAACAATATTATTCTTGGCTTGTATATACAACCATCAGTTAGGTTTGGACTTAAGTGCCTATTTCACTGAGCTCGTTCTGCTTTGCCCCAGCGGCCCTTCCTCCAGGACCGTCTTCCTTCTATCCTGATTACACTCTCCAGACTGTCTCATAATGAGGCTCTGCTGGTGGAAATTTGTCTCAATTTTTACTTTATCAGAAATATATTTATTTTACCCTCCTCCTTGAGGGGTGCGTTCACTGGCTATACATAGAATTGGTGGTGATTTTTTCTTTGGCCTATTAAATCTGTCACTCTGCTGTCTCTGGCTTCCACTACTACAGTGGAGAAGCAGATTGTGAGTTGAACTTTTGAGACTTGGAAAGTAAGTGGTCCTTATGTTTTCTGCTTGGTGCCTAAGTTTGGCTTTCTTTTGCTTCATCTGCCTCAGGTTTGTTTGGTTTCTTGAATCTACAAATTAATGTTATTCCTTATCTCTGAATATTTCTCAACAATTATTCTTTGAATTTTTCCTATTAGTATTAGTTTTCTGTTCCCTGCAGAAAACTTCAAGTTTGGCTTTAGTCTCCTGCATCCCGGTAAGCATGGTCGTGTCCCAGGGTGCACCTGACCATTCTAATAGCTGGAGTATGAAGAAGTCTGTCCTATTCTTGGTTCCCCTGTAGGTTCTCCTCATTTGTGTATGATCTCCTTGTGTTCTCGGTTTTTTTTAATTTTGTACCAGTTATTGCATTTGTAAAACTACTTTTAGACACTCTAGCGAGAGTCTAGCGAGATGGCTCCGCATTCAGAGAGGATATTTTTTTCTCTTTGCCAAAGTATCTTGGGACACTGAAGAGTGGGATGTTTGCCAATATGACAGGCGAGAACAATGAAATCTAGCAACCACTGAGTCTTTGGTTTTTAAAAATAATTAGAAGAAAAATTCATTAAATATTTCGTGTCCGTTAAAAATTTTGGCAGATGCAGGACAGAAAGAAAAAGTCAAATAAAACATCCCACCATTCAACACTCATGTAGATATTTTCATGGATATTGTATTGAGTTGATAGGGAAATTGAAATCAGAAGTTCCCTAGAGTTACGCTACTAGTTAGTGCTACACGCAAACACAGAACGTGGTCACCGCACAGACCAGCCTGCAGTGAGTGTTAGTGACGAGTGCTGCTGTCGTGTGGTGCTCTGTGCCTGCCATCTCCAAGGTTATCTACTTTTCTGCTTGAAGTCCATGTGCATGTGTCTATGTGTGTAGCCATAGTATTTTGCGATTTTTTTCATGTGAACTTTAATGCCATCCCCGTTTCCTCACCAGACAGGAAGCTAAGGCAACAGCTGGATTAACTGGTCACAGCGTAGGCACGAGCTCGGCCCCTGGAATCACAGGAGGAGACATCCACCGAGCTGCAGCCGATTCCATACACTGCTGCATAACAGTGTGTGGGGCCAGAGTTCTCAGCTGCAGGATGTCAGTCAGCCTTTCGTTTTGCTTGAT